>ML315744.1:0-157653 GCA_005239505.1 Nicotiana paniculata
GGTGATGTAGGAATTACAATTGAAGAATCTTGGGTGTAACAACCCAAGAAACTTCTAGAATTAGGAAATATCATGAAATCAGATTTTTAGGGGGTAAAACAGTAACTCTAAGAAAGGATAAGGGTTGTAATGGATAGGAATGTTCTAGAAGGGTGTACAATTGTCCAAAAGGATAAGGTTAGACAGTTGTACATGTACTATTTCAGCCTAATAGGATAAGGAATATCCTCTAAAGATGCTACCCTAAATTTCCCTATATATAGACTAGGATATTTAGAAGCTAGGGGGACCTTTTTTTTGGACGTAAAAAAAAACTAATTTTACGCAATATAAACACACATTGCCACACATCCCCACAGATTTTAAGAGAGATTTCTCACAGAAATTTCACACATCAACCCTGAAAATACTGTTGTTTTTAGAATCTGAAGAAAACAAAGAAGACACTGAAAAACACAAAAAAAAAATGGATGCAAAAATCTGATGAAACTTATTCTAGTCTAGTTTTGGGTAATTTAAAGAACTGGTTTAGCTGTTGAAATTTTTTCTGAAAATATTCGTCTGAGGTTGTGATCTTGTGCCAAAATCCGGGTCTTTCTTTGTTGACTTTTCTGGGTTTTCTCTTGAGTTTACTGCTGTTCTTGTCACTGTATTAAGCTTCAAATAGCTTTGGTTTTCTTGACCTTTATTTGGTCAAGTTTTCCTTGCTGTTTTACATTTTAAGGTATGTAAATTTTACCTTGTATTAAATAGAATTTATGTCTGGAATCCTGCTTAAATATCAGTGTTTGTATGGGTTTTGCTACGAATTTCAGCTCCTATGTGTTGAGATGTTTATACATGCCTAAATTTCAGATTTAATGGCATGCTGATTCACCTTTGTTGGATTTAAATGACGTATATGCTTACTTGCATTTTGGCTTCAATTTTTATGCTATGTGTTTTAATGGTCCTAATCTTTGTAGGAATGTGAAGTTACATGAAATAGCATTATAGAGGTGAATCTGACCACTAGTTAGGTCAGATTCACTCTAAAAATGCAAATCTTTGGTTCTATTTGAGAGTGCAGGTGTTCTGTTTGGTTTTGGCTGAGAAAGAGTATATGTTGGTTGAGTAGATCTGAAGCAGCAATAGATTAGGACCATTACTGTCATTTAGGATGCTGTATATTTTTAAGAAAACTTGTATTTTGCAGTTGAACATTAATGTATCTATTATTTTCAGAACTGTTGTAAACAAAAACTGGACTGTTAGTATGTTGTATTTTGTTAATTTGTATATAAAAAATGGGCCAGACTGCTAAAAATGGCCCATTAAAGGCCCGAACCACGTTGAACCCCAGGCTATTGGGCCTAAGGGTAAAAAAGCCTCCAAAAATTTAGTATTATGTTTTGGCACAATCTGATTTAGTCCTAAACCGGGTTAGCATGATTTTATTAAAATCTAGATTTGTTTCTTATGCTTCTTATCGATATGGAACTTATGATTGGTTTAGGTACAATTTTATATATATATATATATACATATAGCTTCAGGTTCAGATTGATTCCGCTTAAAGGTCATTAAAACATTTTGAAGGATGGTTAATAAAAAACGGCCAGATGTTGATCAAAGAAATTTGGTTGTCTTTATAGGAATATGATTTAATAAAATCAACAGTCAGCCCTTACCAATTGCTCAACGTGCTCCTCACTAGATTTTTGCTCATATCAATGGCCACTACAAACTAAAAACAGAGCTGGAAATTGTTTTGTTGTTTAGTGCATTCATCTTTTATCGCAAAGCATGAAAATGGTAATAAGTAGCCTTAAAAAATTAGATTATACCGTTTTGAATGTCTTCACTAATGCCGTTTAAGTTCCTTGTTTTCTTACTCCTGAATTTTTTTTTTATATAATTTGATATCATATGCACGGCAGCCCATTCATGATTATATTTAGAGATTGAACAAAATAGGTTGGCCTAAGGTGCTAATTACAAATTGGGCCAGATTTGGTCATGGCCAAATACTCATCCTTAGACTAGCTAACTTAGTCTTAGGCGATTTCGATCACATATCTACCCTTTAGTACAAAAATACCTCTTTTAGACTAAAATTACAAAACTTAGAGAATAATCGACAATTGCTTCCAAATAAGCATTTTAACTATCATGACCATAGTCATGATTATGTAATCCACACTCGGGTGCGGCAACTCATGTCCCCGACTCCAACTTCAAACAATTATAAAAAAAATCACATGTTGTAATCGTGGGTGCATTTCATGTGGCACAGTTACAATATGTCCAAAAACAAACAAGTGCACGCCATCGTGACTTGTTTCAAGATAAATCCATAAATATTAAAAGCGGTTTAAAATTATAAAAGTTAAATGCACAATAGGTTTAAAACACGTAATTAGTAAGATCATTTAGGCCAAATATTAATAGTTAAGCGACCGTGCTAGAACCACGGAATTCGGAAGTGCCTAACACCTTCTCCCGGGTTAACAGAATTCCTTACTCGGATTTCTGGTCGCAGACAAATTAAAACAGAGTCAAAATTTCCTCAGTTTGTGATTTAATAAATAAACGGTGTCCCGGAGCATCGTCAAAAATCCTGGTGACGACCCTGAAAACTAAAATAAATCCCAAATCCGAATAATGTCACCGTTAATTGGAAAAACTCCCTTATTACCCTCTCGAGGATGGAAAAAGGAGGTGTGACAAAAGAAACCACAGAGGGACCAAATGGACATTAGTGCCCTTGCTGACTGTACCAGTCAACACCCATAGCGGTAAAGTATTTGCAACTGCCTCTCTGCACACACGCAACAGTTCAATCAATGCAGTAATCACTTTATGGGGATTGCCCTTGTACCAAACATGCTTGCATCATTCAAATGATGTCACTTATGTAATATTAACATGAAGCAAGGAAAAACATGATACTTGCACATTTCAAAATTGATTGATTTTTTCTCTCAAGTTTGTCGCAATCTTGCAAGTGACTATCAAGGACATCAAAAACAAACAATAACACAATAAAGGACCAGTTTCCCGCATCGAGTCATTATATATCCGTAGATGTGTTCCACTTTTGTAAAAGTGTTTCATGTGTAATGCCTACTTAGCTTAGTTACAAGCGTTGTGTAAGAAATCATTTGTAAAATCATAAACCTAGTGTTTGTGTCTTGGCTAGAGTTAGTCGAGTGCTAAGCTTTGTAATAGAGTATTACAAAGGGTTTGTGATAGAGTTGTTACAAGTTAGTGAGGGATTAAGAGGTTAATTCCTAGGTTATAATAATTTGTAATATGAAGTTTTCTCAGTGGTGAAGCTGAAATCCTACAAGGGTAGGTCGTGATTTTTAATCCCGTGAATTGAGAGTTTTTCACGTAAAACTCTATTGTAATATTTACTTATTGTTGTGTGCATGCTTTCTGTGGTAACTAATAGAGAACCTGATTCTCTATATAGTTTAATTGACCCATAATTCTATCATACTAGAACTCCATCATATTTATACTACCGTTTTTCTTGGCCATGCACGAATGCACGAATAAACTCTGTGATTTACTCAAATAGATAAGCATAGTGAATGGAACTCCTAAATATGTACTCCCTAGAGAGGAGAGATTGGATTTCTCAATAAAAAAAAAAATTTAACCAACATTTTTCTCGTAAGGCCATCTCCAACCTTTAGCCCCATTTTGGTCCTCAAAATAGGGATTTCTCTATTTTGGGGACAACTTACTCAAACCATTTCCCCGTTTTTTTTCAAAAGAGAGTATTCTTTTTTATACTCTTCTCTCTCTTCTATATTATATTATTATCTTTTATTTTAATTTTTATTTTTTAAATTCCATTAAACAAAATCCATCTTTTATTTTCATTAATTTGTAATTTCCATTAAAACAATTCCATAAAATTTTAAATAATATAATTTGTATGCAGTTATTATAGATTAACTAATAATTCAAATAAAAGTGAAATCATTACAAGATTAATTAAATACATATTACATAACGATAAATTAATAGGTATTTTAATTTAATGTATTTTCAATTTTCATCATGTATTTTCAATTTTAATGTATATTCATTTAATGTATTTTCAATTTTAGCAACATCTAATATTTTATATTTGCACCATTCATTTTTTGAGATGATTATATATTTTTTGTACAAATTATAAATTATAATAAAATTAACTTACAATTTAACATAAAAATAATAAATGCACGAAAATTAATTTATCAAAATTATACGCCAAAGTTAAGATGTTAATTAATATTATAAGGGTATTACATAAACATAATTAGGTATATGTAAAGAGATAAATTAAAAATATTAAATAATAAATAATAAAATATGCATAAATAATAATGGGGAAGATGAATAGCATATCCCCATATTTGAGGGAACACTATTCATCCCCATTTTGGGGACAATAATAGGTGTGGGTTGAAGCTTCTTTTTAGTAAAAATTGCCCCCGTTGTGAAAACATATGGAAGGGTTGGAGATGGTCTACGTACCTCAACGAGAAATAATATACTTCTTGATTTCAACACATACTGTGGAATTCATGGTTTGATCACATGATGACTCTTTTTTATTCCTTCATTTCTAAGGAACATTTATTGGGAAAGGGGTCTACCGCCCTATATCCCTCCCTTAATCCTCTCAACGCCCTACCTTCCATTCACATACAACATTAAATAGAATATAAATTTTATTCACAAGTCTCACATGTAAGCAAGCTACCATCTTCTCTAAATTGAACGCTTATGTATATACTATATGTTTATACATTTTTGAAGTCCATTAGATTCAAGCTGTCAACCTTCAAAAATTGTCCAATCTCCTAGAAAAAATTTGGTCATTATTTTCTCCTTTTAGTTTCTTTTCTTCATAGTTCATTGATCGATGTTTTCTCTTGTGACTATTCTTCTTCCTCTTCCCTTTCAACATGACCTTAAAGGTTCATCATATACTACACTTCACTCTTTGGTTGTCGCTTCTCTTTCTCTTCTTTCATGCGCACTACAACTTCAAATTCTTGAAAACCAACAACGAAAACATAAACCATTCTATATCTAACAACCCTTTGTTCGTTCATAGAAAAGCACTAGGCACCAATTTTGACTCCACCCCATTTGTCGAAAACCATCACCACCACCACAAATACGAGCTGAGAAATTCTCCAGTAAACGTTGACGAGCAGCCGGAGCCAGGTGGAAGTGAGATTGATCCACGTTATGGTGTCGAAAAACATCTCGTACCGTCTGGACCAAATCCGTTGCACCATTGATGGTTTCAAGGAATGTTAGTTATACATAAAGGCTAAAGCCAAGCTACCATCATTTTATTGTTGAAGAAACTTGGTGTACATAGGATCTTGTAAGTTTTTGAGTCTGCAAATGCATAATGAAAAGTTCGGTAACATTTTTTTTTCCGTTACTAGCTTGTAGCTTGAAGTATATAAGACGATTCATTAATTTGGCATGTAACATGATTTTCACTTGATTAAGAAAATGTTTCTTGAGAAATAGCAAATTAGTTGGGGAATATTGTTTCCCTTATTTTTTATTTTTTTTGGGTGAGTTGGAAAGTGGAAACAAATGAGTAGTGGTGACGGCACGGAAAATGGTCAAGCGAAGGGTTCTTAGCTAACGCCACAATTATGGTATTAGTAAATATAGTTGGTTAGAATAAAAGCCTAAATATAAGGGAGTGTGCATTGCACGTGATAAGTTGGGTTATTATTTAGCACTAGCAAACTAATTCATGAGTCATGTCTCTGAATGAGCCATGACATTTCTTTGGGGTTTTCCTCTAATAAGTTCGTTTTGTGCAGTGTGAATAGTTTTTAAATTAGCATGATTATTGTTGAGATAGCTATGTGCTTCTGTATAAACTACAGACGAAAAATCCATTATTTGATAATAAAAAAATTAAGATATTCAAGGTCGATAAAGAGGTCAACATCAAGTATTGTTTTTCTTTTATGTTCATATTCCAAGGCGGCTTAACGAAAGTTGTGGCCTAAAGTCAAACTTTAGTAGGAGGCTTTAAATTATTCAACTTTTTCTTTTTCTTTTTGTTTTGTTTTTATAACGATTGCGTACAATTCCTTTTGTAGTTATCTTAATCATTCACTCGGTTACTTACTAGCTCTCACCTTTGGAGATACTTGATAACTCAACCTCACTAAGGTTTATATTATTATGTATAATAAATATATATATTGACGGTAAAGATAGTGTTTTTATAAATTTTCATAATGTAATAATCTCAATTTTGTACCACTAAGTAGATATCTTCATACATTTGGAATATGTCAAGTCTATTTTGAAAGGAAAAAATATATTTACCTACTCTTTATAAGAAATAATCATCTCCAAAAGATATACTTTTTCTAATTTGTCAAAAGCGTCATCAAGTTATTCATTTGCATATATTGCATGTTTCTTATAAAACTCAGCTATTTATCTGAATAACCTCTATCACATTCTACGTATAAAGTATAAAATATAATCTCTTTGATAATAAATTTATAATATATAAATAATAAATGATAATAAATAGTTTTGAGGCCTTCAACTTTGGGGATCCTAAAGCAATTGCTTTAGTGGCCTCCCCATTGAGCTGACACTGTTCTTATTAATTAATTCTCGCATAATAGAGCAACACGTTGAGCCGGTGACAGGTGGAAATCAAGCCCCGGAGCAGCAACCTCGGTTGTTTTGAAGGGAATGTTACTTATAAGGACAAATAAATATCTGCCACACGGTAACATTCAATGAAGAATATAGCATTATGTTACAGAGAATATGGCATTCATACCCTGCCGTTACACACTCCAATGGTCTCATAATTGTCATTTAAGAGGGGCTTGATCCTAGGACCTTGTTCTCTAGGTGCAACTATAAATAGTGAGTTCAACAACCATTGTAAGGGGACGAATTATCTAACAAGTTTATGTTATATATTGTTCAAAAGTTCAATAACATTTTGGTTCTTGCTTATTAATATTGTGACTATTGCCTTCAGAAGATTTTTTCCCGGAACAAGCTATATGTTGTCATATCTCGATTTCTACGCTAAGTCTTGAATTCTTATTTAGTTTATTTATCATTTTGGGATAAAATCGACTAGCTTGTGTATACACCACGAATAAATTCAACTGTACCATTTTACAAGTAAATAACTTGGCGCTCACCGTGGGGCTTAGACAGTCGCATAATTAAGTTGATCCTTACATCCATTACTAACTTGTTTGATTCTTTATTTCTTGGAAAAAATCATAAAAAATGGCAAATAATGATGTCAATATCGCACACAACGTCGAGGCCCAAGGAAATCAGCCTCAGCACGAAGACTCAATCTGTGATACCCGCAATGAGGAGGATAAGGCCACACCGGTCCACAGAGGGATATATCCATGACATGTTCGGGAGGCAACTCCTGATGATGTTGTAGACGAGCACGTCGTGGAAACAATGAGAATACCAAGGGATCAACAAAAGACTATTATGGGTCATCTCTCACGACAAGATCAGGTCATGAGGGAGTTGTGGCAGGCATTGTCGGGTGCTTCCAACAACGCGCATGGACGTGGCCCAAATCCTTACGATGCTCCCGCGAACCAAACAATACAAAGGGCTGATAACAATATCCTGAGAGACGAGGTCGGCCTTGATAGGAATAGGGGAACAATAGCGATCCGGTAACAATAATGAGAATGATCCCTTCAAAATTTTGCGCGCACCATCGGTATTCATAGGACCAGATTCAAAGAGATACACCCAGTTGCTGTTCAAAGAAAGCGCGGTGCTGGAGTTGATCCCGAAACGGTTCAAGATGCCAGACATGCCAAAATATTATGAGACTTCGGATCCTTAGGAGCACATCATCACCTATGCAATGGCGGTGAAGGGAAAGAAATTAGCTCCATATGAGATTGATTTAGTCTTACTAAAGAAATTCGGGGAGACCCTCATGAAAGGGGCCTTGACATGGTATTCGCTTTTAACCGAGAACTCAATAGATTCCTTCGAGATTCTTGCAGAATATTTTATCAAGGCCCATGCTGGGTCCAGGAAGGTACATGCCCAAAAGGTTGACATATTCAGTATTGCACAAAAAGAGTAAGAATGGCTACGGGAGTTCGTGGCCAGATTTCATAAGGAAAGGATGTTGCTACCTATTCTACCAGACGAATGGGCAGCTGAGACATTTACTAAGGGTCTGAATCCGAGGAGTTCTGACGCTTCCCCAAAACTGAAATAAAGTCTGCTCGAGTTCCAAGTAACAACGTGGGCAGATGTACAAAACCGCTACGAGTTGAAGATAAGAATTTAGGATGACAAGCTCGGTTTCTAGCATCAACCAATGGTCGGGACCGAGAGTAGAATAAGCAAAAATTGAAGGATGATTTTGACGCAGACCGACAATCATATAGAGATCAATTTTTGCCCTCTGAAAGGGCAGAAGGACGTGGCATAGGATTTCGGTCGAAGGATAGATTCACTACTGATAGGAGAGGTGATTGTGGTCGAAATAACAGATCATTGCTGGACAAAGTGGTATCCGCCTCCCGAGACTCCGCCTACCCCAGATTATCCAAATATAACTTTAACATCAGTGTGGTGGAACTAGTGTCGGCCATGAGAAAAATTAAGAAGCACAGTTCCTGAGGCCGATGAGATCCGATCCTAGTCAGAGGGATCCTAATTTATGGTGCGAGTACCATGGGACCAACAGCCACCGGACTAGGGACTACCGACATCTGCGCTATGAGGTTGCGACATTGCTGAAAAATGGTCATCTCAGAGGGTTCGTAAGTGACTAGACCAAAAATAACTACGGTCGCAACTGGGATAATGTGGAACCCTCGAAAGCAGGAGAAGACACCCCTTGTTTGATGATCAACATGATTCTCGGGGGGAACAAGATTAATGGTGGAACTTTATCGGCAACATAAAAGACAAAGGAATTGGTGACCCATAGCACGAGATTCCACGAAGTCGCTGAGGATGACATCACTTTCAAGGATGAGGACACAGATGGACTCCTACAAACACAAAATGATGCCTTGGTAATCTCTCTCAATGTTTTGGATTTTTGGATTAAACGTGTTTTAGAGGACCCAAGGAGTTCAACCAACATTATCTAATGGAGAGTGATGGAACAAGCCAAGCTAACCAGAAGCATTATCTCGACCACAAAGCTCCTCGCCAGGTTCAATCTGGCAAGCAAAATAACCGGAGGGGAAATTCTGCTGCCCACGAATGTTGTGGGGGTAATGAAGACGGCCCTTTTCGAAGTAGTAGACGACGATATGTGTTACAATATTATTCTTGGAAGACCATGGCTGCACGAGATGAAGTCCGTGGCATTAACATACCATCAACTTCTGAAATTCCCATCCCCGGAGGGAGTTAAACATATAAGAGGAGATTAGCCGACAGCAAAGGACATGATCTCACTTTCCAGTAGCAAAGGAAAGAGAATACATCAAAGCAATTATAGGAAGCAGCGACTGTCCCCGAGCCGAACAAAGAAAATAGGGGGGAGGAGTCGTCAAAATCCTATCAGGTACAAAGATATTTCCATGTACCATAAGAAACAGACGCAACCAAATCTACAACGGATGAACTCAAACAATTCGCATTGTTTGAGAAATTCTTAGAGAGAAAGTTCCATTTGGGGACAGGGGTAAATCCTGAGCTTAGGTCAGGATTTATAGAATTCATTAATTTTAATGTTGACTATTTTGTAAGGTCGCATGGGGATATGACAGGAATTCTGTCAAAAGTGGTCATGCACAAACTAAGCCTAGATCCTAACATCCTTTCGGTAAGGCATAAAAAATGCCCTATAGCCAAGGTTAGAAACAAATTCGTCAAAGAAGAGGTAACTCATTTTCTTGAGATTGGTTCAATCCGGGATGTAAAGTATTGTGACTGGCCAGCTAACGTAGTAGTAGTTCCAAAGAAAAATAATAAATTTTGCATAGGCATAGACTATAAGAATATAAATAAGGTGTGCTCAAAAGACTCATTCCCATTTCCACACATTGATCAAATGATTGATGCGACGAGCGAGCATGATTTGATGCGTTTCCTTGATGCTTACGCCGGTACAACCAAATCAAGATGAACTCGGAGAATTTAGAAAAAAACTTCGTTCATAATGAACTTCGACACATATTTCTATAATGTGATGACTTTTTGGCTTAAGAATACCAGAGCCACTTATCAAAAGGCTTTTAAATAAAATGTTTGAGAAACAAATAGGGAAAACCATGGATGTTTACATAGCTGATATGATGGTTAAGTTTTTGAATGCAGGTAATCATCTTAATCACCTGCAGGAAACCGTTGACATCCTAAGGAATAACAACGCGTGCGGAATCTTCTCAACTGGTAGTAAATCAGGTCTACAGAATCTTCGAAGACAAAGCAGAACGCATGCAACATTATATAGTGAAAGTCCAGGTTATACTCACACGATTTAGGGAATGGTCAATAACCCATATCCCGAGGGAAGAAAATGTGAAAGCAGACGCACTAGCCAATTTGGGATCATCCACAAAAATAAAGGGATCAGACTTCCACACCATGGTGCAGCTTATTGATTTGGTATTGGATGTGGACGGATAATACAAAAGTAAACATGACCTATTTGTCTGGGACTAGAAGAATGAAATTATTGACTATCTCGAGCATAGAAAGCTACTCGAAGATTCCAAGGCATCCTGATCCTACACACTAAAGGAGCCCGATACTGCTTCAGGGGAGGTCAATTGTATAGAAAAATTTTTCAAGGTCCGTTGGCCCGATCTTTAGGAGCCTCCAAAGCTAATTACGGTATGAGATAATTTCACGAAGGGATCTGTGGAAAGAATTCAGGTGCAGACTCTTTGGTATTAAAGCTAATTAGCGTAGGATATTACTGGTCCCGCATAGAACAAGACGCAAATGCTTAGGTTTAGAAATGCGATAACTGCCAAGGCTAGGCACCGTCAATGCATCAACCAACAGAGTTATTACACTCAGCTCTATCACCCCAGCCGTTCATGAAGTAGGGGATGGACATAGTCGGTCCACTTCCACCAGCTCCCGGTAAGGTAAGATTTCTTTTGATTTTAACTGACCACTACTTTTCTAAAGGGGTTGAAGCAGGTCCTTACCACAATATCGGTGAGTGCGAAATAGTCAATTTCATATGGGACAACATAATTTGCAAGTTTGGGATACCAAAAATGATAGCCTGCGACAAAGAGCCACAATTTATAGGCACAAAGGTGAAAAAATTCCTTGAAGACTTGAAAATCAAACGAATCACATCATCGCCATACCACCTGAGAAAAAACGGTCAAGAAAAGTTGACAAATAAAGTGATTATTCAAAATCTCAAAAAGAGATTGGAAGTAGCCAAAGGAAAATGGCCAGAAGAGCTATGGGAAGTGTTATGGGCCGAGCAATGGAAAAATCAAGCACGGGGGAGACATCTTTCTCTCTCGTGTATGGAGAAGAAGACTTGATCTCGATGGAAGTAGGAGAACCTACAATTATATACTTCCGGGTGGACGAAGAAGCAAACAACAAAGCATTATTGGTTAGTTTACAATTGCTCGATGAACGCAAAAACTTGGCTTATATAAGGATAACAACCCAAAAATAGAGAATGAAAAGATATTACAATAGAAGAGCCAATCTCCATTTTTTCAAAGCGGGAGACTTGGTTTTAAGAAAAATGACTCAAAATACTCGAGAGCTCAAAGCAGAAAAGTTGGGTCCAACATGAGAAGGCCTCTACCAGGTTTCAGCCATTACCGGGAAATGATCATACCGATTAAAAAATAAGACGGGGTCAAATTGCTGAGAAACTAGAACGTGGCACACCTTAAAAGATACTACTGGTGACGAGCACCACCTATATTAAAAGTATGTGCTGAACTCTTTTTTCCTTCGTCTAGTTTTTGTCCCGATTGCATTTTTCTGTCAAGGTTCTTAACGAGGGAGCAACGGAAAGAATACTATGAAGAAAGCACCGTCATCACAAATAATACCTTTAAATGAAAAATCATGAAGTCAATAAGACACTACGCGACAGTGAGCTAGTCTTTTACTTGATAGGAAAGTTCATACAGGAAAATAAAGCTTGTTATCAGGCCAAAGGTTACTTGATCATTCACGAGTGCAAGCCACTGGGAGGTGTTTAGGTAATCTTTGGCTCTATATCAAAGTTTCTAATGGGAAGTGAAGCTTGCTGTCGAACTAAAGATTATCGAACCATTCACTAGTGGGATATTCAAAGGAGCAAGACTTCTAGTGTTCAAATTCACATTCTTCGAATTGGAACACTAGGGGGAATGATATGAGAATACGAAAAAATGATTTCCAAATAAACTGGGACATAAAATCCGGGAATAAAGATGTATCATCGGGATCAAGGACTGCACGGCCAGCCTCGCAGCAATAAGTTGTACAAATTAACAACAAGTAATGGCAGTTTTTTTGGAAGCACGACAAATGCTTATGTACTTCTTTTTAGCACAACGAATGCTAATGAGCTGCTTATTTAATTAAGAAAGTGAAAGGAATAAAGTAAAGTCCTTTTATTTCCATCTTGTTTCTTGTCGAAACGATGAATTAATCTTATCATTTGAAAGTTAATCAAGTACTTCAAATGTTAGTGCCAGAATGAACAAGAGACATCCTCTTCGAGAGAACCATAAATATAAGAGGGACCTCCTTTATTAAATCCTCACAGTAAAGGGTTGGTTCTAGAAGAACTTATACTTGGGACAGAAACACTATCGGAAAAAATACACTCGAAGGCTTTTATAATTAGACGCAAAAAATAAACTTTGCGTAATGATTAAAAATAAGTACTTTTATATATAACAAATGTGCCAAGCAGCACAAGTACAAGAAATATGAAAGAAAACAACAAAGAAAAATGAGAGAAAAAGCTAATCTACTGCATCCCTAGAATCCGGTAGAAGAGAAGCATCTGGGCCCCCCGGAGAGGTAGGTGGATCTTCCACCGGATCTAGATCTTCACCTTCATCATCATCCTCTTCAGGTTCTTCTTTAGTTCCCGAGAACACAGAATCGGAACCAGATGAGTCAGTCGCATTAGGTTGGACCGGGATACCTTTCGGACAGTTAACTCCAGCTGACAGGCCTTGGCGATCTCAACAAAAGTCAATGACTCCTTGATTTGGCCTCTTCCATGGTTTTTCTCCTCATAATGTACATGGAATATGTTTTTTCAACACTTAGGGAATCTGCTCGGTGTTAAAGCACTTCCTTAAGCTGGTCAACCTCAGCCGAAAGGTTATTTCGCTCGGATCTGGCAGCCTGAAGGCTAACGTCAAGATCCTGTGTAGTGGAGTTAAAAACTTTATTGTGAACAACCTCTCAACTTTGGAGTTCAAGGATATCTCCAAATTATTTACTCTTTTAATAGAGGCAGACTCGCGCTCGACCTCATTGTGCACACACTTTTGATCTCGGACAACTTTTCCTGGTCCTCTTGAAATTGCACCCTTGACATGGCCTCTTGGCTAAGTTCCATCACCTCATGCTCACTCTGCTACAGCCGAGCCTCCAACTTAGCAACTTCGGCAGCCTGTGCTTCTAATACTGGGAGGCGAGCAGTAATTTTCTCCTGCTCGGCCAATAGTTGATCCAATTCGGACGTAAGTTTTTCCTTATCAAGGATCAACTTCTGAAGGCCCTCGAAAGAAAGAAGATTAGCCTACAAAGCAAAGGTTCAAGTCAGAAATCCTACCACGATGAAGTTGGAAGAAAACTGTAAAGGAAGAAACTAACGTACCGTTGGCGCATTGTGTATGGTATTGTTTATCATACAATTCCCCGAGAGAAAGTGTATTTTATTTTTATCTTTCTTTGAATCCAGAGGCTGCAGATAATTAGAAAGTTCCACCGCCGGTACACCAAATGGTATTTGGTGGAAATCGACAGGAAAATACTCCTCCTACTTTAGGGATCTACAAAATGGGGCGAATAATTATGCCCCAAATTCCCATGGACTGGTGAGTGGGGAGGAGAGACATTAACCTCTTGGATGTATGATACCGGTGGAGATGATGTAGCAGTTGTTGGTGGCAAAGGCATGGTTGGCGAAGAAGGAGATGAAGCGGATAACGTTGTGGGTTGAGAAGCAGCTACGGCAAAAGAAGTACTAGTTATTGGTTGTTCATATACGTAAGACGAAAGAGGCCTGGTACTCAGGGTCGAAGTACTAGGTGCAACTGCTGGGGCTCGGACGATAGAGTTGGCATCCTCCACCAAATCAAACTTTGCCTAGAGCACTTGAGCATCATCATCGGTTGGTGTTATTTGCTCAGCAGATTGAGCACTCTGTTGAGTCGATGAAGGTTGCCATCTCCTCTATAGGGAAGCCCCTTCATTATTAGCTTCTTCATCACCGTCAATTACTGCAGTGGTGGTGGTTCGCTCGGTCGCGATGTTCTTCACCCTTTTATTGTTTCCCTCGGGCATAGAGGAGCGTTGCCTTTTTAGTTGTTTGTTCTCAGGTTTGAGATGAAGCGCTTGTGCCGGAAGTAGGTATGATGTCACCCGTTCAGGTAAAAGCCTCTTGCAGCAACCTTGCCACCTCTCTAGGATCAGCCAAAATTTCCTCCTCAAGGAAGGACATAGAGCCCTGCGGAAGACCTGAATTAAACAAGAAGGAAAGTTAGCCTATATTCCTATTTGTAAGGAAAAAACAAGATAAGTTTATTTACCATGGTTTTTGGCCTTCCACCCGTATTTAAAGGCCAGTTCTTTCCACCGGTGTGTCTCAGGCATAGTGACATCAAAAATCTTTTGGATCCACTGGTCCAAGCCTTCAACCCTTTGTGGTGTCCACCGAGTTGCCGAAATAATGAAATGAGAGAGGTCAGTAGCAACATGGAACAACCTTTGATCAAGGAAAAGACAAACATTGAACTTACACGTATGCATCCATGACTTGGGGAAAGCTAGAGTTATATCCGGTATGATATCCTGGTGGCAACTACAATAAACTGCTCCATCCATCCGCAGTCGTTGTCATCATCCATGCTAGTAAGTAAAGAGTGGTTCACCATATTTGATGAAGTTTATCACTCCCTCCACAGAAGATTTTGTGGGAGTAAAGATTTATCTTACGTGCCAAGGAGAGGTCTTCCCCTGTCTCCTGGCATAGCCTCCATCGGCAAGATATCATCCACCTTATAGAGGGGCTTACCTGTGCCACGCAGATTTGATACTGGTAGCAAAACTCCAAAATTACGGGGTATGTCCCCCGCTGAATGAGAGTGGAGCTAAGGTGAAGGATTACGTGTAAACGTATGTAAAACTCTTTTTGGAGAAAGTTACTCGCGCCGTTAAATCAGGAGAGATGATGTTCAAATATGACAACCAAAATCTTTCTTCACATCTAGAATGCTGGAAGGACGAAAGGAAGAAGGGTGCACGTCAATAGCCCATGTGCGGGAGTTAGCGGAAAGGAACTTCTCTTTAAAATCCTTGGCTGTATTAAGCAGCCTAGGGATAATGGTGCTTACCGTAAGAGGAGCATCATCATCAGTGCATTCCTTGTTCCTTGAAGAACTGCAGTTATTGGAAGAGGATGCCATAGTTAGTAGAGGGAAGTAAGGATTTTCTCGGGAGAAGAAGTTTAAAAGCTGTTGAAAGCAAGAATGAGTTTAGTAAGAAAGTTTGATAAATTTTTAAGTGCAAAAGAAGAAGATTGAAGCGTATCAGTGAAGGAAAAGGCGGCTAAAATCATGGCGATGATTACCTCGAGAACTAGCGAAAGTATTTCTTAATCATGGGATGACGCGTGTTCGGACAATAAATGCGAAGAGATGTGCATCTAATCAAGCATCCGAGATGTTTTAGATGAGGATATAGAATTTCCTGCCAAGGAAGGTATTGGTATATTCCCCAACTTGGTGACACAAGGATGTGCCACCAGAAAGCAGGAGGACTATCTGTATAGGGTAAAATATGTTCATATTAAATTCTCGCATGATAGAGCGACACGCTGAACATGAGACAGGTGGAAAGCGAGGTAGGTGGAAATCAAGTCTGGGGAAACAATATCGGTTGTCTCCGAAGGGAGTGTTGCTTATAAAGACAAATAAATGCCTGCCACCCGATAACATTCAATGAAGAATATTCTATAGCATTAAGTACGTAGTCCGTTACCGAGAATATGACATTCATAGTCTGCCATTACACATTCTTCAATGGCCCCATAATTTTCATTTAAGAGGGACTTGATCTTAGAACCTTGTTCCCTAAATGCAACTATAAAAGGTGAGTTGAACAGCCATTGTAGGGACACGAATTTTCTGACAAGCTTATGCTATATACTGTTCAAAAGCTCAATAACATTTTGTTTCTTGCTTATTAATATTGTGACTATTGCCTTCGGAAGCTTTGCTCCCGGAACAAAGCTATTTGCTGCCTTATCTTGATTTCTATGCTATGTCTTAAATCCTTATTTAATTTATTTATTATTTTGGGATCAAATTGATTCACTTGTTTATAAATCACGAATAAATTCAATTATACTATTTTACGGGTAAACCACATTACTTTATCTAGCAATGACTTGAGTTTATATATAGAGTATAAGAAATATTAAGAAACCAGTTTAATATGGAAGATTTTGGAAACTCAAGTCATGACTTATGTTTCAAAACATATAGTTGTATACATATGAATAAACATACGGACATCCAATACGGTCTTAACAATAGCTTTTAAGGCAGTTAAAAGGTCAAAACTAAGTAAGATCATTAAGGGAAAATTCTCATTAGAAAGGCTTAAAACGGAGAGAGTTACGGAGGCAAGGGAAAGATGATACACTTAAGTTTAGCAAATACAAGAACTAACATAGTTATTCTAATGATTGTGCCCCCTGATTTAGGAGTGAGTTTGAGGAATTGAGGAATATCGATAAATGAAAGAGAGTTACTATAGAGTTTAAGTTATAAGAACATTAAGGGAGATTCACACATATAAGCTATTTTTCTACCACTGTTATTTAACTTTTGATCAAGTTTAAATAAGTTGTATAAAAACATCTTTCGGATCAGAAGTTGGAATTCAACTCCCGGATTTCATACGTGCCCAGTCAAACTATCTTCGGATCAGAAGTTGGGTAGATGTTCTTGAGTAAGTTTTCATCTGTAATCCAATTACCCAATCACTACTGGAGTTTCTAAATGAGCCACGCCTACTCCACCAAATTTTTCTCCACCTTCGAAGGTGTCATCTATATTGAGTTTGTACCATTCCCTTGGTGGTTTTGACCAACTTACCTTAATTGGGATATGTCTGTCTCTGTTCGTTTCTCGCTCTGTTAAGAATTTATATTCAATGGATGATTAAGGACAAAAGTTAAGGAGATACCATTTGACGTGTTGTTGACATTGTTGTTGTTTCTAGTAATCCATAGGTTCCATATAATAAAAGGAAATAGAATACTCCAATGGACGTACTTAGTGGGGATGTTTGGGTCTAAATCTCTAAGACAGTCGAGCCAATTGCCATTATTAGAGATCATTTGGTTACTATTTATTCCTATGTTGTGCCACAATTCCTTTGCAATAGAGCAGTGTAAAAAGATATGTATTATATCTTCAGGTTGTTCTCTACAAACTGTGCACAATTCATTTACATTCATACCAATGAGGTAGAGGTAATCCCTACATGGTAACCTATTATGATAGCATAACCAAAGGAAGAATTTAATTTTTGTTTGGGACCGAAGTTTCTAGATCCATTTAAAAAATTTCATGGGAGAAGGTTGCTTATCAAGTAGTTTATAGCAAAACATAGTTGTGAAGGTACTCTTGTTGTTGATGTGCCACATATTCCGGGGAAAAAAACAACGGAGTGGATCTTATCATTAAGATCGTTAGGGATATTTAAGGATATGGCATCGAGATTACATGCGTTATTTTATTTTATGTCACTAATGGTAAGAGAGGTCTCATACTTGTTGAGAGGCCCGATAACATAGTGTCTGAGGATTTTGCAATTAGGCATCCATCTAGTGTCCCAAATATTTTAGGAGGAGTTTTTGTGTATGGACCATGATATACCTTGATGACAAATGGACCATCCTTTAAGAAGGCTTTTCCAACAAAAAGGAAGGTTAAGTTTTGAACGATTAATATATTTTTTGATGAGGAGGTTCGCCCAAATGGTATATAGGTTGTTGATCAAACGCTAGGCAAGACTAGTAAGGAGAGCCAAATCTTTTGATTTAGCTTTCCTAATACCTAACCCTCCATTGTCCTTGTTATTAGTAACTGTATCCCAACTAATAAGATGCATTTAATTTTTTGGTTTCATTAGTACCCCATAAAATAATTTTTTTTTTTAATTTTGTCTATTATTTTAAGAGTTTTTGTAGGTAGTAGAGTATACTACATGTAGTACACTGATATGCTTGCAAGCGTGGATGGGACAAGAATGGTTCTCCCAGATCATTCATACAATTAGTGTTCCAACCGGAATGTTTTTAGTGCATACTATCAATAATATGTTGATAGTCCTTTGGTTTGATATTTTCATTTAGGATGGGAAAATCGAGATATTTTTCAAAGGTGTTGTTGCACCCTATTTTGCATCAGTCAAGACATGATACAACTTGTGATTTCTCTGTTGTTAATGAAAGAGAGTCGCCACTTAATATTTAAAGGTATACTAGGGTACCTATTAAATTATTAATTTATGTTCATTATAGGTCTACAAGCCGGTGAGATTATGGGTAAGAAATTTCTCTCTTCTAAGGGAAAGGTGTTAGGCACCCCTTAAAATTTACTTGAGGTAGCTCCATAAAACTTAGACTAATTTTAAGGACTCAGTTATTTATACTATGATTAATTATTACTGAGACATGACTTACTAAATGTTAAAGGGAGTATATGTAAGACATAAAAGGGGTGTAGGATTATAAAAGAGTTATTGAAAGTTAAGAGAGTTTTGAAAGTGATGTATATTTTAAGGCTTGTATTTATTAAGTCAAGAAAGTGATTATCTTTGAAGAACAAATGCTTGTACGATTATTGAAAAATATACACAAGAACAACGATTCCAAGTGTACCTCCGTTTTTCTTAAAATTCTAAAGAAGGAAAGTCTTTGAAAATTAATTTTGGTGATCACTCGTTACTGTCTTTCATGAAAATCTAGTTTCATTCCTTGTTAGTGAAAATCAATGATTCTTTCCTAATTTTCTTTGAAAAAAGGTTGTCGTTCTGATTAAGGACCTGAGCTTCAAAATCTTTAAGAAAAATAAGTGTGCGAGATGAACACATTATAATTAACAGTAGACAAAGATTAATTACTAGCTATTTTGTTTTAAGTCCTATATTAGTTAAGGTTTGCCAATATTTCATGTAATATTAGAGCATGAAAGTAAAGTACATAATATAATATATGAGTGTTAAATACATATTGATGTAATATGATATGGCAACAAAGGCAGTAAGCAAAGCATAATGAAAGCAGCAAGCCAAGCTATACAAATAATGATCAGTAATGAGAGGAGTAAGGGAGAAGAGTGGACTCTGATGATTGGCCTCAATAAGATAGGCCCAACAATGGAGGAGCGCAAATAGTAGACTGGACTCTTCGTAGATTTAGCAAAGCTGGTTTGGGCCTGAGTTTCTTAGGAACTCAGCAGGCCTAAATGTATACATGCCCAAAAAAGAATAGAATAAGGTCATTAGAAGTATGACCACATTCTCAACATATTCAAAATATTTATGACATGTACATTAAAATAACAATTGGTACAAGAAAAAATAATTAATACTAAGGGAAATTATATATTAATGCGGTGGTTCTACTTAGCATATGATTCACATTGAAAACCTTTCATTGGCATTAAATATTAAACTCTCCAAAGAACTAAATGTGTCAATGAATTAAGGGCTAAGGAGGAAGATCCACTCAAGTCCGATGCTCCCTTTGGATCCCCCGACACTTCAAAGTTCACAAGGAACTCAAGGCCCAGGGTGATACTTGTCTCGGGGAGGGCAACCTAACCTAAAGTCGAACTCCAATTCAAAATATCCTTAAACACTAACAACATATTTTAATCGCGGGTTTAAATGACAATGAGGCCTTATCAATGTAAACTAATTGCTATAGCATAGCCTACCACAAAATATATACTTTCCCTCCTAAGATAAGAACATATAGTCTATACTGGATTACCAAACACATATCACATGAATTCTAAATATCTGATTCTGAAGCACATACATGTGAGCATCATAAGCATATTACAAAGGCCTAATTTAAGGGCAGAGTAATATTCCAAGAAAGGCAAAGGTATACATAAACAACTCAGCGTATACAGAGGCTTCTAAGATATCTGGGACATGATCAAATTTCTCAATAGGTCCCAAAATTTACAGACTACAACATGGAATCCCTAAGCATCATACTCCTAATGGTATTAGCTTCAAATAAATCATCAAGTTTAGATAGTATCAGCAAGGATCTTTAGGAGGCTTAGGGATTGGATTTGGTTTTAAATTCGAGGGTGCAACTTGCCCTTCTTCCCGACCGCATAACACCCTTCATGGGTGAAACCTTGAGTAGTACCTTCTCCCCAACCATGTATGAAACATCATGAACCTTCCGATCGGCGTAACTCATTTGTCTAGACTACGTCGTGCGAAGCCAATCCTAAATCAATTTAACCTTGTCTAAAGCATCCTGAACTAAGTAAGTACCCAATAGCCTAGCCTCACCTGGATCAAACCAACCCATCGGAGATTGACAACGTCTCCCATACAAAGCCTCGTATGGAGCCATCTGATTGCTCGACTGGTAGTTATTGTTATAGGCAAACTATGTGAGCGGTAGAAATTTATCACAAGAATCTCTGAAATCAATGACACAAGCGCGTAGCATGTCCTCCAATATTTGAATAGTGCTCTCGGATTGTCGGTCCGTCTGAGGGTGAAATGTTGTGCTAAACTCAATCTGGGTGCCTAACTCTCGCAGCACGGCTCTCCAATACTACGATGTAAACTGCGTGCCCCGATCTTAAACGATAGACACTGGCACACTGTGAAGGCGAACAATCTCGCGGATGTAAATCTCAACCAATCCCTCTGAAGAATAATTAGTCCCAACTGGAATGAAGTGCGCGACCTTGGTCAGCGGATCCACAATCACCCAAATAACATTGAACTTCCTCGAAGTTCATTGAAGTTCAACCACAAAATCTATGGTGATACGCTCCTATTTCAACTTAGGAATTTCAAGCCTATGAAGAAATCCGACCGGTCTCTGATGCTCATACTTCACCTGCTGACTGTTAAGGCATCGAGCTACAAACCTCACTAAATCCTTTTCATTGTCCTCCACCAATAGTTCTTCCTCAAATCCCGGTATATCTTCCTGGACCCCGGATGGATGGAATACCGTGAACTATGGGCCTCCTCAAGAAACAACTCACATAACACATATCTATTCGGCACAAAAATCCGGCCCTGCATCCTCAACACCCCATCATCCCCAATAGTAACATACTTTGCATCACCATGCTGGACAGTGTCCTTAAGGACAAGCAAATGGGAATCATCATATTGATGCTCTCTAATGCGATCAATTAAGAAAGACCGAGAAACTCCACAAGCTAGAACCTGACTGGGCTCGGAAACATCTAATCTCACAAACCGGTTGACCAAGGACTGAACATCAACTGCAAGAGGTCCCTCACCAATAGGAACATTGGCCTTTCCGGGATGATACAGAATGGTAATATCATAGCCCTTTAGCGGCTCCATCCATCCCTGCTGCCTCAAATGTAGATCCTTTTTCTTGAACAAGCACTGGAGACTCTGATGATCTGTAAATACCTTACAAGACACACGGTAGAGATAATGCCTCCAAATCTTCAATGCATGAACGATGGCCGCTAACTCCAAATCATGAACATGGTAGTTATTCTCATGAGGCTTCAACTGATGTGATGGAATAAGCATTCAATCTATCCTCCTACATAAAGACACACCCAATACCGATCCTAGAAGCATCATAATACACTATATAAGTGTAACGACCCGACAGGTCGTTTTGCATTATCGGACCCCGTTCCCCTAAATGAAACTTTCCATAGCGGCTTTTTATAATTTATGACTTTCGGGAAATGATAGTCCGGGATTCGGGAGGTGTTTAGAGTGCTATAGAAACAATTGGTTCCTTAAGGTTGGCCTATAAGGCCAAGTTTTACTTCGGTCAACAATTTGGGTTAACGACCTCGGAATCGAGTTTTGTCGACTCCGGTAGCTTCGTGTGATGATTTTGGACCTGGACGTATGTTCAAAATGGGTTTTTGATGACCCGGGGGAATTTCGGCGCCCAATATTGAAATAAGAAGTTTCTTAAGTTCCTATGTTGGTTTAGGACATGTTTTTGTGTTATCAAGGTCCGAACGGAACTCCGAGATAGGGAATAGTTCCGTTATGTTAATTATGACTTGCCTACAAAATTTGGTGTCATTCCGAGTTGTGTTGGTCGGTTCGACGCATTGTTAGCGAAATCTAGAAAACTTAAAGTCCTAAGTTTGGTTCTTGGGGTGTTGAGGTGTGATTTTGAGTTTTAGCGTTGTTTTGGCTGTTCCGAAGGCTCGAGCGAGTCCGTATTATGATTGGTTCGTATATTTGGACGGGGGATCGGGTTGTCCTAGGTGCTTACTGGACTCCACACGAGGCCAAAAACCAGCTGGAACAACTAATAGTGCACCTGTTCTGGTGTGACCGCAGGTGCGGTTCACCAGTCGCAGGTGCGGGACCACTCGTGCGGGACCGCTCGTGCGGTCCTAGCCTCGCAGGTGCGACCCCCAGTGGTTTGGCCAATTTACGTAGGTGCGGACAAAGTTCCACAGGAGCGGAGCCGCAGGTGCGGTCTCCACTTCGCAGCTGCGGGCCCAAGTTCCCTTGTCCATTTCCGCATGTGCAAGCCTTTGCTCGCAGGTGCGTCCCTTGAGCCGCAGGTGCGAAAACACTGTCCAGACAATGTGTTTTTATACACGGGTTTTAACATATTTTTCTCATCTTCTTCTTCTTCCTTGAGGCGATTTCCACCATTGTTGAGGGGTAAATGACCTGGTCATTTAAGTTGCAAGTCCTCGGGTGTAGAGTTCGGAGATTCGGGCGCATCCTTGTTCCAAGGGGTAGATTCGACACGAGGTGAGTCTCCTTTCTAACCTTGTAAGAGGGAATTGTCCCCATAGGTGTTATATATATGTTGTGTGTAATTGTTTTAGGGGCTACATCCATACAACGTGACAAGAGTCCCTACGTGGAGACTATCGTGCTATGTCGGGTAGTTTTAGGACTCACGAGCATGCCATTACGTGCCTTATGTGTATCTTTAGCCAAACTTTAAGGTTCTTATTATCTTTGAACTAGTATATTTATTATCTTTGAACTAGTATGCAAATGGTAGAGAATTGCCTATGAATTCCCAAACAAATAAATACTTATTACAAGTATAGCCTCTACTGAGCTTATTGATAAATTCGATATATATATATATATATATATATATATATATATATATATATATATATATGTTAGTTATATATAAGAGTCATCACTCGAGTCGCAGGTATGATTCGCGATCAAGGGAAGATTTATGTTAATTATATATAAGAGTCAGCACTCGAGTCGCAGGTATGATTCCCGATCGAGGGGAGATTTATGGTAATTATACATAAGTGTGTCAGCACTCGAGTTGTACGTATGATTCGCGATCGAGGGATGCTTTATGGTAAATGTATATAAATGTGTCAGCACCTGAGTCACAGGTATGATTCGCGAGCGGGTGAAGCTTTACGTCCATTCAGTGTCTAGATATTTCCTTATGACTCCGGCCGGTTGTCTTAGCCTTGTGCGCGCTTGGGCTATTGGATACTGTTTTCCATTGATATTGATTTGACAGATATTTTGGGGGAAAAGGAAAGTGTACGTTGTTGCTTATTTTCAGTAGTTTCCTGGTTTTCTGTATTTGATAGGTATCTGTTGCTTACTGCCTCACATGTCTACAGCATTCCGTATATCCTGTTTTACATTATTACTGTTGGGCCTTAGTGAGTGTCATGTCGACCCCTCGTCACTACCTCTTCGAGGTTAGGCGGGATAGTCACTAGGTACATATATATGTATGTACTCATGCTGTACTTGTGTACTTAATTGTACAGGTTCTAAGGCTGGTGTTTCTGGTTATTCGATCGGAGCTTGACTTATCTTCTGGACCGGACTCCATGGTGAGCTCCCCCCCCCCCCACNTTGGTAAATGTTTCCTCTTTTATTTAAATGAGCTAAGTTTAAAACTTCGGGAAATATGTGGGATTGGTATGTAAATAAGGAAAATCTTACTAGTAAACAATTGTTGGCTTGCCTGACTCCGGTATTGGGTGCCATCACGACCCGTGTGGGATTTTGGGTCGTCAAAACATGGTATCAGATCATTAGGTTCACGTAAGTCTCACGGGTCACAGGCAAACCCAGTAGAGTCTTGTGGATCGGTAAGGAGACGTCTGTACTTATCTTCAGGAGGTTACAGGGCGTTAGGAAACCTCTATTTGTTATAATTCTATCGTGCAGTCGATGATTTACTAAATTCATTCTTCTATTCTCTCACAGATGGTGATGGCGCGTGCATCTGATGTTCCAGACCCGGGAGGGGCCGCTACCCCCACTGACCGAGGCCGCGGTAGAGGGGGGGAGGGGGCACTGGCCCGTGGTAGGGGACGAGGGCATCCCAGAGCTATTTCGGTCCCACCACCAAAGGACCTATTATATAGGAGCAGGATGAGGTGCCTCCAGCAGATCCTACACCCGTAGAATTATGACGGCGCCATGCTTCCAGGTAGTTATGGGCCGTATGATGAGATTTATGGACATTATGTCCCAGGCTGGTTTATTTCCAGCAGATCCTCCCACTTCTCAGGCAGGAAGGGGAGCTCAGACCCCTATTTCCCAGGCCGCAGGACCGACAACAACATTACACCACACCCCGGGTACACTGCCCATGGGTGGTACCCAGCCTGTAGTAGCAGCTCTGGAGCCTAGACCAGCTGCGGATGGCAATCAGCAGAAGATGTTAGACATATGGACTCGATTGCGCCATCCAGTCTTCGGGGGTGAGCGAGGAGAGGATGCCCAAGAATTTATTGATAGGTGCAAGGATAGACTGCACAACATAGGGATCCTAGCGTCCCATGGAGTGGATTTCACTACATTCCAGTTAGAGGGCAGAGCTCGCAGCTAGTGGCAGTCTTATATTCTCAGAAGGCCAGCAGATTCTCCTACTGTCACTTGGGAGCAGTTCACACAGATGTTCTTGGACAGATATATTCCACCCTCTAAGAGGGAAGAGCTTCGGGGTCAGTTTGAGCGGTTAGAGTAGGGGCAGATGTCCGTGACAGATTATGAGGCCAAATTTTTAGAGCTGTCACGCCACGCTCTTATGATATTACCCACTGATGCTGAGAGAGTGTGGAGGTTTGTAGCAGGGCTGCATCCAGGTATTAGATCCACCATGGCTCTAGAGGTGGAGATGGGTACTCCTTATCAGCTTGTAGTGGAGATTGCTTGCAGCATCGAGGGTTATCAGTTAAGGAGCTGGAGCAGGGTCAGCATGATAAGAGGGCTAGGATCTCAGGAGATTTCAGGGATGCCCTAGCTAGGATAAGAGGTCGCTTTGGGGGCCATCAAGCCTTCTTATTCAGCACCTCCGCCATCTTCCCGAGGTGTCCTAGTTAGGCCCCAGTTCAGTGCCATGACAGATCGCTCTTTTCGTCCTCTAGCTATTCAGAGTTCTCCTAGTAGTTACTCCAGTTTCCAGAGATCCTCCTGTTCCTATTTCAGTAATATGCTTGAGGGTTCACATCGCCCTCCAGCCATTCAGGATTCTCCTTCTTCGGGATAGTAGGATATGTCACTTGTGAGATGTTATGAATGCCGGGACCTGGGCCATGTGAAGAAGGCTTGTCTCCGATTTCGGGGCAAGGCAGTGCAACAGGGTTATCAACCTATGAGTTCAGCACCAGCAGTCCGGCCACCTAGAGGTGAAGGACAGGTCGGCAGGGGTCGTCCTAGAGGTGTAGGCTAGTAGGGGGGGGGGGGCAGCTCCTGTTCACTCCGGTGGGGCTTAGTTTTTAGGTGCTCTAGCCAGGTTCTATTCTATTCCGGCAAGATCAGATGCAGTGGCCTCAGACGCTATGATCACATGTATTATCTCAGTATGTGGTAGAGAGGCTTCAGTGTTGTTTGATCCAGGATCTACTTATTCATATGTTTCAACCCTATTTGCTCCTTTTCTGGATGTTTCTCATGAGTCCGTGGGATCTCCTATATATGTGTCCACTCATGATTCTGTGGTGGTAGACCGGGTGTGTCGGTCTTGTGTGATTATATTCTATGGGTTCAAGACCAGAGCTGACCTTTTATTGTTCGACATGGTTGATTTTTAGGTTATTCTAGGCACAGATTGGCTATCTCCTTATCGCGCCGTGCTTGATGCATGCCAAGATAGTTACTTTAGCCATGCCCGAGTCACCTAGGCTGGAGTTTAGGGGTTCTTCAGTTAGCGCAACCAGCCAGGTTATTTCATTTTTGAAGGCTCGGCATATGGTCGAGAAGGGTTGTCTAGCCTATTTTGCTTATGTGCGGGACACCACCGCCGAGTGTCCGACGATTGATTTAGTGGCACTGGTTCGAGAGTTTGCGGATGTTTTTCCTTTGGATCTTTCGGGCATGCCTCCGGACCGTGATATTGATTTCTTCATTGATTTAGCTCCAGACACCCAGCCTATATCCGTTCCTCCGTACCGTATGGCTCCAAAGGAGTTGAAGGAGTTGAAGGAGCAGCTTGAGGAGTTGAATGAGCAGCTTGAAGGAGTTGAAGGAGCAGTTTGAGGAGTTGCATGGTATGCCGGTATCCATTATATCAGATCGAGTTCCTCAGTTTACCTCACATTTTTAGAGAGCATTGCATAGTGACATGGGCACCCAGATAGACCTCAGCATAGCATTTCACCCTCAGACTGATGGTCTGTCAGAGCGTACAATTCAGATATTGGAGGATATTCTCAGGGCATGTGTGATTGACTTCAGAGGCCAGTGGGACCAGTTCTTGCCTTTGGCCGAGTTTGCTTACAATAATAGTTACCAGTCCAGCATTGAGATGGCACCATTTGAGGCTTTGTATAGTCGGTGATGTCGTTCTCCTATTGGGTGGTTTGAGCCTGGCGAGGCTAAGATATATGGTACCGACCTGGTGAGTGATGCCTTGGAGAAAGTGAAGTTGATTCAGGAGAGGCTCCGTACAGCACAGTTAAGACAGAAGAGTTATGTAGATCAGAGGGCGCGTGATGTATCATTTATGGAGGGAGATAGGGTCCTGTTGAAAGTCTCGCCTATGACGGGTATTATAAGGTTTGGGAAGAAGGGAAAGCTGAGCCCAAGGTTTATAGGTCCCTTCGAGGTGTTTAGGCGAGTTGGGGAGGTTGCTTATGAGCTGGCCTTGCCTCCCAGTTTACCAGGAGTTCACCCAGTTTTTCATGTATCCATGCTCCTGAGGTACCACGCCGACTTCTCTCATATGGTTGATTTCAGCACTATTCATTTGGATGAGAGGATGGGCTACGAGGAGGAACCAGTTGCTATTATTGATAGGCAGCACTGCCAGTTTAGGTCCAAGAGAGTTTTTTCCATGAAAGTCCAGTGGAAGGGCCATCCAGTTGAGGAAGCGACCTAGGAGTCCGAGGAGGACATGTGGAGCAGATATCCACACAGCATTTCAGGTATGATTCTAGAGCCGTTAGAGGATGAACGTTTGTTTAAGAGATGGAGAATGTAACGACCCGGCCGATCGTTTTGCTTTATCGGACCCTGTTCCCCTAAATGAAACTTTCCATAGAGGCTTCTTATGATTTATGAGTTGCGGCGACTGGTGGTCCGAGATTCGGGGGTGTTTAGAGTGCTATAGAAAAAATTTGTTCCTTAAGGTTGGCCTTTAAGGCCAAGTTTGACTTTGGTCAACAATTTGGGATGTGTTTGTGTTTCATCAAGGTCCGAACGGAATTTCGAGACCGGGAACAATTCTCTTATGTTAATTATGACTTGCCAGCAAAATTTGGTGTCATTCTGAGTTGTGTAGGTCGGTTCGGCGCGTTGTTAGCGAAGTCTAGAAAACTTAAAGTTCCTAAATTTGGTTCTTGGGGTGTTGAGGTGTGATTTTGAGTTTTGACGTTGTTTTGGGTGTTCCGAAGGCTCGAGCGAGTCCATATTATGATTTGGGACTTGTTGGTATATTTGGATGGGGGCTTGGGTGGGCCCAGGTGCCTCCCGAACACCACACAAGGCCAAAAACCAGCTGGAACAACTGCTGGTGAGGTGCGACCCCTAGTGGTCTGCCGATTCACGCAGGTGCGGACAAAGTTCCACAGGAGTGGAGCCGCAGCTGCGGTCTCCACTATGCAAGTGCGGGCCCAGGTTCCCAGTCCATTTTCGTAGGTGCGAGCCTTTGCTCGCAGGTGCGAGGCCGCAGGTGCGGTCCTCGAGCCGCAGGTGCAAAAACACTGTACAGACAGTGTGTTTTTATACACGGGTCTTAACACATTTTTCTCATCTTCTTCTTCTTCCTTAGGGCGATTTCCACCATTGTTGAGGGGCAAACGACCTGGTCATTTAAGTTACGAGTCCTCGGGTGTAGAGTTCGGAGATTCGGGCGCATCCTTGGTCTAAGGGGTTGATTCGACACGAGGTGAGTCTCCTTTCCAACCTTTTAAGAGGGAATTGTCCTCATAGGTGTTATATATATGCTATGTGTATTGTTTTGGGGGCGACGTGCGTACAACGTGACGAGAGTCCGTACGTGGCGACTATCGTGCTATGTCGGGTAGTTTTAGAACTCACGAGCATGCCATTACGTGCCTTATGTGTATCTTTAGCCAAACTTTGAGTTTCTTATTATCTTTGAACCAGTATGCTTATTATCTTTGAACTAGTATGCAAATGGTAGAGAGTTGCCTCTGAATTTCCAGTGAAATAAATCCTTGTTATAAGTATAGCCTCTACTGAGCTTATTGATAAATCTGATACATATATATATATGTTAATTATATATAAGAGTCAGCACTCGAGTCGCAGGTATGATTCGCGATCGAGGGAAGCTTTATGTTAATTATATATAAGAGTCACCACTCAAGTCGCAAGTATGATTCGCGATCGGGGGAAGCTTTATGTTAAATACATATAAGAGTCAGTACTTGAGTCGCATGCATGATTCGCGATCGAGGGGAGCTTTATGGTAAATATACATAAGTGTGTCAGCACTCGAGTCGCAGGTATGATTCACGATTGAGGGAAGATTTATGGTAAATGTATATAAATGTGTCAGCACCCGAGTCGCAGGTATGATTCGCGAGCGGGGGAATTTTTCGACCATTCAGTGTCTAGATATTTCCTTATGACTCCGGCCGATTGTCTTAACCTTGTGTGCGCTTGGGATATTGGGTACTCTTTTCCATTGATATTGATTTGACAGATATTTGGAGGGAAAAGGAAAGTGTACATTGTTGCTTATTTTTAGTAGTTTCCTGGTTTTCTGTATTTGATAGGTATGTGTTGCTTACTGCCTCACATGTCTACTGCATTCCGTGTATCCTGTTTTACATTATTACTGTTGGGCCTTAGTGAGTGTCATGTCAACCTCTCGTCACTACCGTTTCGTGGTTAGGCGGGATACTCACTGGGTACATATATATTTATCTACTCATGCTGTACTTCTGTACTTAATTGTACATGTTCTAAGACTGGTGTTTCTGGTTATCCGACCGGAGCTTGACTTATCTTCTGGACCGGACTCCCCGATGAGCTGCCCCCCGCCTGACGCTTCTCACCTGTGCTATGGAGTTATATTTTCGTTTATTTCTGTCTATTCCTCTCATACAGCAGTACAATTTTTTATCATCTTTTGTATATTCTACTAGTTCGCCTGTTGAATTCTGACACTAGTTCCTGGCACGCACATAGTAGAATCTTATTTTGGAACTGTATATATATTGGATTACTATTATTTTGGCTCTATGTATTTAAATTGGTAAAATTTTCCGCTTTTATTTAAATGAGCTAAGTTTAAAACTTCGGGAAATAGTGGGACTGGTATGTAAATAAGGAAAATCTCACTAGTAAACAACTGTTGGCTTGCCTGACTCCGGTGTTTGGCGCCATCACGATCTGTGTGGGCTTTTGGGTCATGACAATAAGAGCCTAAAGATGAAGGCAAAACTAGAACTGGAGTTATGCTCAATGCAGTCTTAAACTTCTAAAAGCTCTCTTCACACTCATCTGACCACCTAAAAGTAGCACCCTTCTGGGTCAATTTGGTCAAAGGTGATGCAATAGATGAGAAACCCTCCACGAAACGACTATAATAACCGGCCAAGCCGAGAAAGCTCCGAATCTCAGTAGCCGAGGAAGACCTGGGCCAATTCTGAACTGCCTCTATCTTCTTTGGATCCACCTAAATCTCCTCACTAGTCACCATGTGCCCCAAGAACTCTACCGAACTAAGCCAAAATGCACACTTGGAGAACTTGGCATAAAGCTTCTCCTCCCTCAACCGCTGTAGTACAATCCTCAAATGGTGGCATGCTCCTCCTGGATTTGAGAGTACACCAGGATATCATCAATGAATACTATGACAAACGATTCTAGATAAGGCTAAAATACATTGTTCATCAGATGCATGAATGCTGATTGGGCATTGGTCATCCCAAAAGACATAAAAAAGAACTCATAATGACCATAATAGGTCCTGAAGGAAATATTTTGAATATCCGCGACCTGAATCTTCAACTGGTGATACCGAGATCTCAAATCAAACTTAGAGAACACCATCCTCCCTAACGTTGGTCAAATAGATCATCAATGCATGGAAAATGATACTTGTTCTGTATTGTAACTTTATTCAACTACCTATAGTCGATGCACATCTGCGTAGTACATCCTTGTTCTTCACAAACAGAACCGGTGCACCCCAAGGCGACACACTAGGCCTAATAAACCTCTTATCATGAAGTTCCTAAAGCTGTTGTTTCAATTCTTTCAACTTCGTCGGTGCCATACGATACTAAGGAATAGAAATGGGCTGAGGGCCCGACACCAAGTCAATATCCCTGTCGGGCGGCATGCCCGACAAGTTTTCATGAAAGACATCCGCAAAATCTCTCTCCACTGGAACATAGTGAATAGTAGGAGTATTACCACCAACATCCCTCACAAAGGCCAAATATCTTAGACATCCCTTCCCAATCATCCGTTGGGCCTTCAAATAAGAAATCACTCTGCTGGGAACATAATCTAGAGAACCTCTCCACTCGATCCTTGGCAAACCCGGCATCGCCAACATCACATTCTTAGCGTGAGTATCCAGAATAGCATGACATGGAGAAAACATTTACATACAAAAGATCATGTTGAATGGAACAATACTAAGTAATAAAAGATCAACTCTAGTCTCTGATCCCCCAATAGTTACTACACACAACCGATATATACGGTCCACAATAATTGTATCGCCCACCGACGTAGATATATGAATAGATGAGACTAATGACTCACGGGGCATATTCAGATAATGAGGAAAATATGTTGATACGTACGAATAAGTGGAACCAAGATTAAATAGTCCAGAAAAATCCATGTGGAATACTGAGACAATACATGTGATCACTGTGTCAGATGAAACAACATTTGGCCTGGCAAGAATAACATAGAATTATGCTTGATCGCCATCTAATCGGCCCCACCTCAATGGAGTCCCCTAGCTTCTTGAGCCGCACCCCGATCTTCCTGGGCGGGTGGTGATGTGACAGGTGCTGAAAGTCATAGTCTAGCTCCTCTACTGAACTGAAACAACCCGAACCATGAGGCTTCTTGGCATCCCTCTCCTCACGCTCCTAACTATGGACCATCTCTATCTGACGGGCAATATCAACCACCTCCTCGAATGTGGCACCAGATACCCTCTCCCAGTCATAAGCAAATGCAACTAATAGGTGAGGCCATCAATGAACCTCCTAATCGTCTCCCTCTCAGTGGGAACAAACCAAACTGCGTGACGAGCCAACTCTGAAAACCTCTTCTCATACTGGGAGAAATTCCATCCTGACGTAGTTGCTCAAATTGTTCGCACAGCTCCTCCCTACAAGATTGTGGCACGAACTTCTCCAAGAAAAGAACAGAGAACTCGTGCCATGTAAGTGGTGCTGCACCGACTGGCATGCGCCTCTCATAGGCCTCCCACCATATAAAAGCAACCCTAGTGCACTGAAAAGTAGTGAATGACACCCCCACTGGTCTCCAGAATACATACCGTGCAAAGAATCCACTGACACCTATCCAAGAAGTCCTGGGCATCCTCATACTCAGCCCCATTAAATGTTAGAGGATGGAACCTCCCAAATCCCTCTAGTCTCCTATGCTCATCATCAGTCATAATGGGACCCACCTGGGCCTGAGTAACTGTAACCAACTGGGTTGGTAGTACCCCCGGTGTCAGAAGTCCTTGCATCACCTGCTCTGGAGTACGGGTAGCGGGAGTCTGAGTACCTCCCACGCCTGAGAAGTAGGTGTTGCGGTCAGAACTAAGACCGCCTGAGAAAGGCTAGTGAAAACAATCAATATCTGGGCCAGAGCCTCCTGAAGACCTGGAATCACAGTAGGCACAGGTAGTGCCTGAGCTAGTCCCAGCGATCTGCAAGAATCTACTAAACTTGCTCATGACTCATGACACCTATGTAACCTAGGCTCTAATATCAACTTGTCAGGACCCAAACCAAACCTGTCGGGATAGGTCCTATCATGGTACTAGGAAAACTGACTATTCTGACATTCCCAACACTTTATGTCTTTGAAAGATACTAAAATACTTTAAATAGTGGAAATTCTTTTGAAACAAGATAGGAAATCATAATACATAAATTCTTCCCAAAACCGAGGTGTTACTGAGTACATGAGCATCTATGAAATGAAAAAGTCTAATACACCATCTAAAAGTAAAAATTATTATATAGATGTTACTCATAGCAACCCGATCCATATATATATATATATAGCCATAAGGCTTGTTGCAACGTGAAACTCGATCCACATATATATAGATGTTACTCATAGCAGCATTTGGGCCCCAACTAAGTCACTAATCTCTCCAGTCTCTCGGGATCACAACACTCATGCTAAGCAACCCTAATCAATTATATGAGATGGGACAATATACGATTACAGAGACCGAGATATGACACGTAATGAGATGGTACCATTTCTCTTCCGTGTTAGGTTGTAGGTTTGTGTTGTTCGTTGTGTAATTGGTATGGAGAGGTCATGTAATGAGATGGTACCATTGTGGCTATTCTAGCCTAACGGGTTCGTAATTTAAGATCGAAGAGTTATCCTTCAGTCCGAGTGCAGATGAGATGTCAACTCGTCGAGCCAGCTACTTGGGAGTCCGAGTCGGACATGCGGAGTAGATATCCCCACCTATACACCAATCCCGGTACTTTTCTATGTCCGTTCGAGGATGAACGATTGTTTTAACGGTGGAGAACGTGATGACCCGATAGGCCATCTAGTGTTTTGAAACCTAATTCTGTGATCCGAAGCCTTAAAAATCATGTTTTAGCCTTTTCTCGATTTGTGTACGCAATCCGAGCATTTTCCCGGAAAGCTTTTATGTTGAAGACTGATAAAAATCAGAAATCTTTCCTAAATACTTCATTTGAGTTGACTTCGGTCAATATTTTTTGTAAACGGATCTGAATGTATTTTGACGGTCCCGATGGGCATATATCGTGATTTGGGACTTGGGCGTATGCTTGGAATCAAAATCGAAAGTCCCTAGCCCGAGATATCAGAATTTGTCGAAATTTAATAGTTAAAGGCTTAATGAAATTTAAATGTTTGACCAAAGTTTGGCTTTTTGATAACGCGTTCGTATTTTGGTTCTGGAACCCGGTATAGGTCCAATACCCTATTTATGACTTGTCTGTGAAATTTGATGAAAAATAGAGTTTCTTTGTGAGTCAAACGTCCGGTTGTTAAAATAGGAATTTCAAAGCTTTCTTGAAAATTTCATTCGATTTGGCGTTCAATTCGTAGTTCTAGGTGTTATTTTGGAGATTTGATCGCGCGACTAAGTTCGTATGATGTTATTAGACTTGTGTGTTTATTTTTTATTGGAGCCTCGAGGGATCGAGTGAATTTCAGATGGGCTACGAAGTGATTTAGACTTAGAATTTTTGTTGGTGTCTGCATTTTGTGGGAACTGGCCTCTGATCTCGCAATTGCGAGATCAGTGTTTACATTTGCGAACATCCCCATCTTTTGTCATGTTCACATTTGTGAAGTATGCCTAGGTCAGCCTAGGTTCGCATTTGCGACAATAAGGTCGCATTTTCGGAAGGCCAGTAATCACATTTACGATGATAGTCTCGCATTTGCGATGGGAATTAGGGAAGGGGATTCTTTGCATTTTCGAAGACATGGGTCGCATTTGCGATCCTACGATTTCGGCATTTGTAAACATTTTTTCGCATTTGCGAAGGCAGCAGAAATGTGGGAGTTTCACATTTGGGAAGCTTTTCTCACATTCGTAGGCTTCACATTTGCGACACCTGTAGCTGATGAAATAGGACTTAGACAGGATTTTTGGTTTATTTCTCAAATTTTCAATTCCTAGAACCCTAGAGGCAATTTTGCCAAGACCATTTCTTCCCCAAAATATTGGTAAGTGATCCTAACCCACTTTCTTTCAATTACCCATCACATTTCAAGAATTTTCAACCTAAAATCTAGGATTTTCATGGTAGAAATTGGGTGTTTGGGTAGAATTAGGGGTTTTTGGGAAATTGGGATTAAGACATCAAATTGAGGTCGGATTGAAAAATTAATTACATAATCGAGCTCGAGGGTGAATCGCTTTTGGTCCGAACCTCGAGTTTTGACCATGAGGACCCGGAGTCGATTTTTGACTTTTTGGGGGAAAACTTGGGAAATCTAAATTTATGCATTGTAATTGATTTCTCTAGCAACATTTGATATTATTAAGTCGTTTGTGGATGATACGAGTGGTTTGGAGGTGGATTCTAGAGGAAAAGTTGTAATTGAGCATTGAGTGGCATGTGGGGCGAGGTAAGTGTTGTGTCTAACCCTGACTTGAGGGAATTAGAAACCCTAGACTTATTCGCTATATGAAATTCATGTGACCGGCGTATATGTTAGCTGATGAGTACTTATGCGCCGCCAATTATCTGTTTTTACATGTTTCTTTCATGTTCTTCTCATATTGTCTCTTTTCCCAGCCTTAACTGTTGTATGCTTTGCTTCTGATCCCATGCCAAGCTGCTACTTGTTGTTGATACCCAATTTTCCCTCATATTTTTAGAATACATATATATATACTTAAAAATAGCATATTTGCATCATTATTTAGTTTACAAAATTATACAAGCATTTTCTATAATTTTTCATAATTTTTAAAGCTCAAAATTAATTTTTTTACATTTTTTATTATATCGATATCTAATAATTATCCTTTGAATTATTTTGTGATGACTTAATCATCCAAATCTATTATTTTACACCCACGTTTCTGATTTACAGTATTTTACTTAATTTTTTATAGTTACATTTGCATTTTTATGCTAATTACACATTTTTGTAATAATATCCTACACTTTGCAATTAACTGCATTTATTATTTTATTTATATTTAAAACAACTTTTTTACATGTTTACACACTTCAACTATTGTTTTAAACTACTTATTTGCTTAAATAATATTTTTAATACATATTTATCTATTTTATTAACCAATTTTTCTTAATTTCTTTATTTTTCAAAGGCTGGCCAAGTTTTAAGCTAATTTTCGGACCAAGATGCCTCTCAGCAGCCCAAACCAGCTAACCCTTTAATGAACGCGGTCGTGACCCATTTTAAACGACCCACCCCACTCTCCTTTAGATCTTGGACGTTAATCTCAAATGATCAACAACCCATAATAATTCTCCACCTCTCCTTATAACATCACAACCCTAAACCCTATCCCATTTTCCAAATCGGTCGCCGCTAGATCCCCTCGAACCTTCTCCCTCACCTCAGAAACCCTAGCCTCCACCCCAAGCCTTCTCTGAATCTAGCTCGTCCATGGATTCTTACCATGGTTTACTTACCTTTTCTGGATTATACCATTATTACTTGTGTATACGCGGTGTTACTTAGTACTCGCCCAATTTTGGCAAGTAGCAGTATTTGAACCAAAGGAAATCAGCCTTATTCTCCAAGATTTGGATGATATTTCATCCTTATACATTCATAGCAAGGGTATGAGGTTCAGATCCACCAAGATCTCCGACCAATTTCTGATCCTAGTCAAATTAGGGTTTACCTGGTTTCTTCTCCTAATCTAATTCTAAATTGATTTGTGTGTGTTATTATTTCCATTTTTATGTTTGATTGACTGTATTTCCTTACTTATGTGTTGACTTAACAACTATATAAACCCCTCCCCATTTCCCTTTGGCTAGACATTTAATCATTAAGTTTCACTAAAACTAAAGGTTTTCACTCTGTTATTCTCATTCTCTATAATTTGGCTCTTGGATGGCTGAAAGCCAAGCCCACCGAAATTCTATTTTTCGACTTTCCTTGGTGCGAGCAATAACCTGGGTTCCTTCGAAACCCTTGGGAACTATGGCGCACTAAGGTCCTGGGTTATAAAGCTTTTTTGACGTCCAGAGTGTTGCGGAGTCTGTTCTTTCCTGTTTGTCTATTGTTCAATAAGTAACTGGTGAGCCCTTTAGCCTTTGTAATGTTCGTTCTCCAGTGTTCATGATCTGCATATTCATACCTCTGAAATTTCATATCCCAATGTGTTTCTAGACTAATCTCTATATGAAACCTTGCTAGTATTGAATCTGTTTTTTGATATGAACCTCTTTAGCATTTGATTATACCTAAAATGCCAGCTCTGATATATGTTTAGTCTTAAATTAAATAGTTTGGACTCTTTTAAGTTCGTTTAGACTACTGTGTTAGTACTTTGAATGCTTACATTGGCTATGTGGCATCAGTTTGTTTCCTGCTTTGTCCTAAGTGTCTATGGTGATTGACTTGTATCTAAAATGTTCCCTAATATATATTACGACCTTCACTCTAGCTATGACTTGCTTCTATGATTATTTTATAGCTCAGTACTTTGTATATTAGTTTTTTAATCTCAGAAGTCATAATCCCTCTGCTTCCTAAAAAATGTTCTCTGCCCCAATATACTAAGTGATATCAACCTGTCTTTTTGAGTTTGTTTATCCTCTTTGCTGGTATGTTCATTGTGTAATCACCTCTGCAATGTCTGTTTCTAAAATGCAAACTCACGCTTCCAAACTCTACCATTTGATCACTATTTTTTCACTCTCATTGGTTACTTACACTATTCTGAACCTATAACTCTTGGCGGCAGAAATTAAAGGCCACTAAGGATTTCTCTATTGACCTCCCTAGCGTGAGCACTGCTCGGGGTCCATTTGAGACCCTTGTGAACTCTGACACACTAGAGCTTAAATTTCCTTGGCCATTTTCTTTACTACTACGACCTGAGTTCTCTTTAACAATCAGTTCTATCCCCTTTCTATCTATTGAATGCGCAAATTGATTTGTTTGAGTGATTGGTTCCTGGACCATATGGTCAGCCTATGGCTATTTTGTTTTGTTTGAGTTCTGCTATGGTATTTGGGCTACGTTGATGGATGTAGTCTCTGTTGAACTCCGGGTATGCTAATTGGTGGAGAAAGAGTTTTGTTGAAGGCGTGGCAATGCTGGGTATATCTTTAGGCCTGTCTTGGGCCTTCTATTATTATTTGTACCACTTTTGTAATCACATTTATTATTGGGTCTGTAATAATTCGGTAATAACAATTGGGGTGTTAGTGGAATTGGGAAACGGGTATATCCAAATACTTGAATGAAAAGGGTAGAAAGCATGTCTATAGGATTTATGTGATCTATTTGCTATCCGACCTGCTATATGTGTCATTTAAGTCCCTTTGTGCACTACTAGAGACCATGTCATAAGGGGAATCACACACTCTCATAACTGGTATACTACCGAAGCATCAATTCCTTATCTATTCTCGTGTCTACCGCTATGTGTCGCTAGATAGCATGCCTATAGGAAATAAATGCTAATAATTGCTCTTTAATCTGCACCATGTTCATTAGATACCATGCCTATAGGATTTTCACTATTTAATTTGCTATTGCATCATACTGTCCATATAGAAAGCCTGCCTATAAGAGCTAAATGTATAAAAATCAGTTCCAACCGCCAATCTTTAGAAATCATGCCTATAGGACGTCACTACCCTCTCTAAAATATTAATACTGGATTCTTCATATGTTGTTTATTGTGTAGCCACGCCACTATTATAAATCATGAGTAAGTCTAAGCATTTCCAATAATTTTTACTGTTCCTTACTGTGTAAACCACTTAGAGAGCATGCCAATAGGTTTTGTTAACCTGTAATATTTAACTCCAACTTTGCAGCATCAGATACTCACAAACTGGTAACTTAGAAATCATCGGTCTAAAAATGGCCTGCACATCTGAATCATATCATATAGAAACCATGTCTATAGAGCTTAATGACTTCAGTCTCCCTCAATTCTGAAACTGCCTAATGCCTAACGTGCAAATCTGGTTGCGTGCAGTTTTTGTCTAATTGCGGAGGCTAACTTGAGCCTTTAACTGTATTTAATCGCAATCCTATTTGTTTTGAATTGTCGCTTAGTTTTGACATTTTATTCGCAGCCTAACTCACGACCAGAAACACCAAAAGTAAAGGTTCAATGTCTCCCAGACCATAGGTATGGGACGGGTAGTGCATGCATACGGCACGATTTAGAATCAACTAGTGCGCTTTAGGTAATAACTTAAAGATAGTAATCGGGTAGCAGGAGATGATAGCATGTGCCCGTCGAATAGTACGAGTAACACCCCATCTTGAGGGAGTTATGAAGTATTATTTATGTTGCACGTGGTGATCCTTTAGGCTAAAAAAACATAGGGCCCCCATCTTATTCCTATTTAATTTTGAATCAAGTGTTTATATTTACTCTAAGACTTTTGATACTAAAATTTCCCAAACTTCTTGCTTTTCTCTGTCTTTGTTTATCTGACTAATTCATATAATCCAATTTTGGTTGGGACCTACAGTTGTGGACCTCGAAGAGTGCCTGACACCTTCTCTTCGAGGTAATTTCGAGACCTTACTCGATTTCCGGTGATGCAAACTAGTCAAACCTGAGTCATATGCAAATAGGTGCCCTAACGCACCTTAAACTGTTAGGTGACGACTCTCCTCTAATAATACCTCCTTAAAAGAGTTATCACATGTTGAAACCTGATTTAGCGAGAAATAGGGGCGCTACAGCATAGCGACTTTGCCGGGGATATACTTAGGCTCTTACCATAGCGAATTTGGTTTATATGAATTAATCTTCTCTGATAAACGTGCTTCATTTTATTTTTTTTCCGCTACATGAATATCCCGCTCATGTTCCGTTTTTATTGATGCATGCACACTCTTTCCCTATTCTCCCTTTATTTGAATTTGTATTAATATGCAAATCCCTTCCCTTCTCTTTCCTTCTTTGCTCAAATTGACTATAACATGCGTATTCCTTTTTGATAGTCGTACTTATTTGCTCCAAGTCATCTTTTAAATTGCTACATCATGTCTCTCACCGCCCTTACTCCCTCGCTTAATTTATTACAATTCTCATATTAAACGAACTAACTTCTTCTAGTTTTTCTTTCTTTTTATGTCTTTTACGTTTCATCTTAATACTGCATTTATTGATTTCACCTTTTTTATCATGCAAATGTTTGACAATGTGTTGTTTATCTTTACATAAAGCATGCTCCATATCATATTCCACTCGTGCCCAATTAATACCATATTGACACTTGATGAGTGTCCGCGCTCTTCCAAAATCACCCTTTAAATTTGGAAAGGCTTATTTGCGGTAAAACTAGTCGATCGTCGGTGCAGTCGACGATTCCGTGCCTTTCCCTCTCAAGTTGTCTGATTGAGGGCACCGATCTATATTCTTCTAGAAAACCCACTCTTATATCAACTGTGCATGCATCATGTCCAAAACTTAGTATGGGTTAGAACATTGTCCGCATGATAACCCGCTAAGGAAAGCCTTGTCAAAAGTCTGTCGGGATTTCCATAAATCCCAACGGACACCATCACGATATGTGCATTATTTTGAGAAAAAATGTTGGTAGCTGAACATTAATGTGTAAATAGTCAAATCCGAAGAGGGAAAGGGATAACTCTATTTATTTTGCATAAATAAGGCACAAAGTCCCCAGGTTCGGCATGGGATGTTACCTATCACCTAGTTACAAGAACCATGTGACAAGGGTCCTCGGGAACCTACCCTCCTTATTAGACATTCATAAAAAAAACACATTTATTTTGGCCGCCACCATGTTTTGGAATGACAAGAGAGTTGTCTTCGTTTTGGTGACATAGAAACGACCCCTCTTTTAGAGGAAATAGGAGGCTTCAATGGGCTCCCATGGGACAGTTGAGTTTTATTGGTACCATAAAATCGCATTTCCCAAGGTTTCTTGAAAATGATGGATTTTAACATAAATGATGAATTACCCTGTCTGAAGAAGTCATACATACCATTTGAGTTCTTTTGTGAACACTAAGGGCATAGCAAGTCATACCGTCTTCACCATGATGAACTTGCCATTACTTCCTTGGGTTGGACACACTGCCGGGTCTTCGTATTCATTGTCTGTTTTCTGGGGATGCTGATATTTCCAATGAAAAGGGAAAGGATCCACACTTGCCTAGCTATGTTCGCTAGGACTTTAATGGAGGGAATTGAGGGGAAAACCTACACCATCGTCCTTATGGTCTTAGCTGAGATGTACCGGGCCCTGGATCGCTGCAGAAAGGGGTATGGGCACTTCGTGGGTTGCAATCTGTTTCTGCAGGTATGGTTATTAGAACACTTTCAGAGAGGTGAATACCGTCATGAACTCCCGCGACGACCATGGAATGACCACATAGCCTATCATCATCCGAAAAGAATGACTTTTATCCCAAATAAGTTTGTCCAACCAAGAAATGCTGTAAGTTGGGTACGTTTCTTTAGCAATATGACTTATCGGATTAAGAGGAATAGATCATTATGCTCCTATAAGGGTAATGAGGCAAGCTGGGAGAAAACAAGTTATACCTCGGGTTTTTAACTTGGTCGAATACAAAGAAGACATCAAGAGGAACACCATTCATTCAAGTTCGAGTCACAATATATGTGGAATCAAAATATCATTGTGGAGAAAGATACCATCGAGCCAGATCGGTATCATGCTGGCCATGTGTACTTCTATCCATAATGGTTGGTACATGATATAGCGGGATGTCAATCCAGGGATCAATCTTAAAAATAGGGTTATTGACGACGCTTCTGAAGCACAAATCAAATATAGTATGTTGCGCAAAAGGGTTTTAAAGTCTAATGCCAGGCATTTGGAACAACATAAAGTGGAAATGGAAGCAATAAGCGATCGAAAAGGAATTGGTACTAAATAAATGGAGAGGTGGGAATATTTGGAGCAATGGTTGATGGTGCTTAAGGGAAAGATGAGGAAAAGGATCTCAGACTATCATAATGCATAGGGCAACAAATGAGGGCATCTAGCAAGGGCTTATTTGCTGTTGGACATGCGCAACCTGGGGAACCTGATTGATGGAGCCAAGAAGGACAAGAATGGAGAAGGTCACTTTAGGACCAAATAGATTAGGAACAATATTTTATTGCTTTCTATACTCGTTTAAGAATTTGATTGTAATAAGTCAAATGTCGTTAGTAACTTTTTCTCATTATTATCGTTTTAGTAGAGATTTGGTTCATTTTTAATATTAATGAAATGATGCAGTTATTGGCATCAATTTTCTCCAAATCTATATGTCTCTTAGGCCTACCTCGGGCACAATGAGGTCCCCCAAATTAGGATGCGAATTTATAATTCCGCAATACGTGTTTAAATATCGCAAACATCCTTCTAATACTCCTTACTCACTTGTTGACCTTTTGTTTTATTTTATTTTTATTTATTCCCATTCCCTAAGGTTGGTTCGTGCATACTGGCATCATCATCATATCATACTAAATCCAGAGGTCCTCCACCTCCTCCTCCTCCAAGTGATCCCAAAAAAAAGGAAAAGCTATAATCGATGATTTGAGCGGTATTAGAAACGACAACTCTACCCACAAAGAGAATGTCGAAACATCAGTTGGTCTGAGTACTCCGAAACAGAACGACTATGTCTTACGGTTTGAGTAGAAAATACTGGAGTTACAAGGGGAGCTTGAGCAGGTCCAGAACTTGGCCAACCTTTCCCTCACCTTGAATTTCCCCGACATCAACTAACAAAACACCCAAAACCCAGCACCTCCCCAAAACACACAAAACCAACACCTGCAAAATCCTTCTGCACCTCATCAATATGCCATACCTCCTCAAAAACCTAATCCTCTGCCAGTACCGACCCCTCCACAACATCATCACCAACCAACCCAGTATCCATAAACCACCCCCTATCACACTCCTCAAAATGCACCATAACCTACCCTGATCCCCAAAACTCAACCAACGACAACCACTACGCCCAAATTCCTGGAGTCCATCATAGAAACCCTATATATATGGAAACCTTACCCCACATTCCACAACAGACCCTGTACACACTGATGTCTGCCGAGAAGGACATGCTCATCAAGAACATAGGGGAAGAACTCAAGAAACTTATTGGCCGAGTCCAAAGTGTCGAAGGTGGTAATGGCGTCGAGGGTTTGAATTATTAGTATTTGTGTATTCACCCAGACATAGAACTGCCAGAGTGTTACAAACCTCCTAAGTTCAAAATGTTCGACGGGACAAGTAATCCGAAGGTACATTTGAGAACAGATTGTGACAAACTCGTAGGGGTTGGCAAGGATGAAAGGATACTGATGAAGCGGTTCATGAGGAGCCTCACTAGAGATGTCATGTCTTGGTACATCAGCCAAAACTTGAAAAAATTGGTTAATTGGGTGAGCATGGCGTTAGATTTTATGGATCGGTTCAGATTTAGTACGTAAAACACGCCAGACATTTTCTACATTCAGAATCTTAAGAAAAAGCCAACAGAAAATTTCTGCTAGTATGCTACTCGGTGGAGGTCTGAAGTTGCGAAAGTAAGGCCAGCACTGGAAGAAGAATAGATGAATAAGTTTTTTCCCGAGCTCAGAATTCACAGTACTATGAGAGACTGATGGTTATTGAAAACCATAAATTTTCTGACATCATCAAATTGGGAGAAAGAATGTAAGAGGGGATTGAGAGGGGAATGGTGACAAATTTTGAAGCACTCCATGCTACAAACAAAGCCTTGCACTCATGTGGTATTTCTAAAAAGAAAGAACTAGGGGTAGTGATGGTGGCCTAAGGTCCAAAGTCTCCTCTGACATACCAAACACACCCACCTTTATATCAGCCTTCACCTCCTAGATACCAACAATCTGACACCACTTATCATACTTACAACACCCAGATAGGATACAACCACTCACCACCAGCCCTCCAAAACTACCAAAAACCTATACCAAAGTTTGACCGCAGACCGCCTAGAAAATACACCCCAATTGCTGAATTCATCAGCCAATTGTACGAGAGACTGAAAGCTGCCGGTTATGTCACTCCATTCTTGTTATTGCTATGGAAAATTCCTCTAGTGGATTAATCCAAACAAGACATGTACCTACCACTCAGGCATGAAGGGTCATACTGTTGATGAATGTCACACTTTGAAGGATAAAATCCAGTCTTAGATTGACAACAAAGTTATACAACCAAAAAAGGTTTCACCTAATGTCCGTAATAATCCTCTCCCAGATAACAGGGGCGAGGGGGTAAATGTGATAGAAACTGATGAAGAATGGGATCCAGAAGGGTCAATTGGACTCATTTGTGAAGGGGTTGGGCCTAAATACCTCCAGTAACTCTCACAGCCATTGTGGTACAAACTCAAGCACCGATTGAGGTTGAGATATTCACACCAACTCAATTTGAGGTTGAAGTGACAACACCCTCAGCCGCGCGACTCCATTTGATGTTGAAGTGATAGCACCCTTTACCGTGACGGTAGTACCTACACCTTCCTTTAAGTCCAATGCTATACCCTGTGACTATGTTGCAGAAGCGAGAAGGAAAGGTAAAGGAAAAATGGAGGAAACAGGTGCAACACAAGGCATGACTAGAACTGGTAGGGTCTATATGCCCGAACATTTGGGAGGAACAAGTAAATAAGACACTTCTAAGCCGCCTGTCATTGAGACTAGCCCAGACGATCTTTGGAGAAAGGTGCAAGCGAGAGAATATTCTGTGGTTGACCATCTGAACAAAACCCCTGCTCAAATATCCGTTATATCACTGTTGCAGAACTCTGAGGCGCATAGGAATGCATTGATGGAAGTGTTGAACGAAGCCTATGTACCCAATAATATTACCAATGGGGAGATGGCCAATGGTAGGAAATGTACTGGAAACCCACAAGATCACGTTTCACGAGGATGAACTGCCGCCGGAAGGATTGAGTCACAAAAGGGCATTGCATACCACAGTGCAATATGAGGACAACTTCATTGCCAGGGTCCTGATAGATGGGGTTTCAAGGCTCAACATCTGTCCATTAACCACTTTGAAGAGGTTGGGTAAGGGTTTTCATGAGATACGAGCAGGGAGTACGAACGTGAAAGCATTTGATGGGTCCCAAAGGGCCACAATTGGGGAGACGAACCTCTGTTTATAGATGGGCCTGACCTGGTTGGATGTTGAATTTCAAGTGGTAGACATATCCGCCACATACAATATGTTGTTGGGACGACCTTGGATACATGCTGCTGGGGCCGTAGCCTCTACTCTACACCAGGACGTGAAGTTTGAATGGAATCATCAGGAAGTCATCATCCATGGGGACGGAAGTAATCCTATTTACACCAATCAAATTGTTCCGGTTATTGAGAATATAAGGAAGTTGGGTGGATAAACATACCATCGCATCGACCGTGTCAACGAAATAGAGAAAGATAAATGTTGGAGCAGTAAATTAGAGAGCATATTGGCATGTATAGGGTATGAACCTGAAAGGGTCTCGGTAAGAATCTCCAGGATACCACTAAACCAATACATCTAAAGCGTCACAGCACAACCTTTGGGCTTGGATATAAGTACATCTGGAAAGAGTATAACGATTGGTCGTCACCATGGTGTGATCCTTATTACCCTCTTGAGCAGCCGGTATCACATTTGAGCCGGCATTTCATCAAGCCGACATGATGTAGGGATATGAAGAAGATGAAGTTCAAGTTGGCATAAGGAATCTGTTCTTGGGAGATGAAGACATGGACTGCAGTGCAATAGTTGAAGAGGAGGAGGAGAAAGGCCTCATCATCCAGACAGTGGAGAAGGAAGCTGTTCTCAAAAATTGGACTGCCACATTATCAAGGGCCTGCCGAGTTCCTGGGTAGCATGTCCATTAGCATCATTTATTTTGAAAACAATTTATGGGCATTTAAGACATTCTTCAGTGTTTTTAACCATTTTTTAAAAATAATTGTTCGGATCATTAAACTATGTTTGTTTGACGTTTTAATATTTATCAATGGTTTGTTCTTTTAGTATTTGTTATTACCCTTTAAATTTTCACTCTACAACGTTATTATTACTTATCTTGATGAAACAACAACTGTGACATGTAATGAGACAACGTAACATAAGGATAGTGATTCGGAGGAAATAGAAGAAAAAGATATAATACCTGAGGAATTGTCAGAGAAGTAGAAAATTTTGAGAACAAGCCTAAGTACAATTTGGATAAGACCGAGATAGTCAATTTGGGAGATTTCGAAACAGTCAAGGAAACTCGTGTAAGCATCCACCTGTCACCATTAGAAAAAAAGGGTACATCCATTTCCTGAAGGAATATGAAGATATTTTTGCATGGTCTTATGATGATATGACTGGGTTGAGCACATCTATAGTGGCTCATAAACTACCTACCAACCCTATGTGTCCCCCTGTAAAGCAGAAGCTCAGAAAGTTAAAGCCCAATATGAGTCTAAAAATTTAAGAGGATGTCACCAAGCAGATCAAAGCTAAGGTTCTCAAAGTGGTTGAATATCCAACCTGGTTGGCTAATTTTGTGTCGGTTCTGAAGAAGGATGGGAAAGTCAGGGTATGTGTCGACTATCAGGATTTAAATAGAGCAAGTCCCAAAGATGATTTCATGTTGCCCAACACACACATACTAATCGACAATTGTGCCAAGCATGAACTCCAGTCTTTTGTGGATTGCTTCGCAGGATATCATCAGATCTGGATGGATGAAGAAGATGCTGAGAATACAACCTTTATTACGCCATGGATAGTATACTGCTACCAAATGATGTTGTTTGGCCTGAAGAATGCTAGAGCTACTTATATGAGGGCCATGACAACCATTTTCCATGACATAATATACAAGGAGATAGAAGTATACATAGATAACGTAATCATCAAATCTAAGAAGGGTATAGATCATATAGCAAATATGAGGAGGTTCTTTGATTGGCTTCGAAGGTATTATTGAAAACTGAACCCTGCAAAATGTACTTTTGGGGTCCCTGATGGAAAGTTGTTAGGATTCATCGCCTGTCGCCGAGTAATTGAATTAGACCCATCAAAGTTCAAGGCTATCCAAGGTTTGCCACCTCCAAGGAAGATGAAATACATGATGAGCTTCTAAGGGCGTCTCAACTACATCACCCGTTTCATAGCGCAATCAACTGTGATCTCTGAGCCAATTTTCAAAATGTCAAAGAAGGATGCTGCAACAAGTTGGACTGAAGAATGTCATAAATCTTTTGATAAAATCAAGGAGTATTTGTCCACACCACCAGTCCTAGTCTCCCCTGAACCTTGGAGACCTTTGCTACTTTATTTGTCCGTACTAGATGGGGCTTTCGGTTATGTCTTGGGACAACACGATGAGACAGGAAGAAAAGAGCAGGCTATATAATAGCTGAATAAGAAGTTCACACCTTATGAAGAACGATATTCATTTCTAGAAAGCACCTGCTGTGCTCTGACATGGATAGCTCAAAAGTTGAGGCACTACTTCTATGACTACACCAGATATCTCATATCAAGGATGAATCCACTAAAATACATTATTCAAAAACCCATGCCTACGGGGAAGTTGGAAAAATAGCAGATACTATAAAGTGAATTTAACATCGCGTATGTAACTCAGAAGGCGGTCATGGGACATGCATTAGCGGATCACTTGGCAAAAAATCCTATCAGAGGAGAATATGAACCAGTGAAAACGTATTTTCCCGATGAAGAAGTATCATTTGTATGGGAAGATATCGCCGAAACCTACGACGGTTGGAGTATGGTCTTCGATGGGGTTGAAAATTTCAAAGGAGTGGGTATTGGAGCCGTTTTGGTATCAGAAATGGGTCAACACTATCCTGTATCCATAGAACTCAGATTTTTGTGTACCAACAATATGGCGGAATATGAGGATTGCATCTTAGGGCTCAATTTGGCCATTGGCATGAACATTCAAGAATTGTTGGTAATTGGTGATTCAGACCTTTTGATTCATCAGGTTCTAGGGGAGTGGGCTACAAAGAATACCAAAATATTACCGTATATGTAATATGTGCAAGAGTTGATGAAGAGATTCACAAAGATAGATTTCAAACATGTTCTGAGAATCCAGAATGAGTTCACAGATGCATTGGCCACTCTATCTTCCATGATACAACACCCAGACAAGAATTTCATCGACCCTATCCTAGTAGGGATCCATAATCAACCACTTTATTGTGCTCACATTGAAGAAGAAACGGATTGGAATCCGTGGTTCGATGACATCAAAGAATACCTAGCAAAAGGAGAGTACCCGGAACATTCAAATCATACTAAAAAATGCACAATCTGAAGATTGTCCAACTATTTCCTTCAAAGTGGAGGGATTCTGTACAAAAGGAATCCAAATGTGGGATTATTGTGGTGTGTTGACGCCAAGGAAGCCTCCAAATTGCTTGAAGAGATACATGCCGAAACTTGCGGACCACACATGAACAATTTTTTTTTAGCTAAGAAGATATTAAGGGCAGGATATTTTTGGATGACTATGGAAACGAACAGCATCAGGTATGTCCAAAAGTGTCATCAATGCCAAGTACATGCGGATATGATACAAGTGCCACCAAATGAACTCAATGCAAAAAGTGCACCTTGGCATTTCTCCATTTGTGGGATGGATGTCATCAGTCCGATCGAACCTGCCGCTTCGAATGGGCACAGGTGCATTCTAGTGGCCATAGACTACTTCATAAAATGGGTTGAAGATGCATCTTACAAAGCTATAACTAAGAAAGTCATCGCAATCTATGTGTGAAACCTTAGATCAAGCATAAGAATTCCACAGCATACATGCCTCAAATGAATGGAGCTATGGAGGCTGCCAACAAGAACATCAAGAAAATATTGAGAATGATGGTAGATAATCACAAACGATGGCACGAGAAATTACCATTTTCCTTATTAGGATATTGTACAACAGTTCGCATATCAACTGGGGAAACCCCCTATTTGCTGGTCTACAATACTAAAGCTGTCATTCCCGCCGAAGTCAAAATTCCTCCTTTAAGAATTATACAAGAAGTTGAACTCAGTGATGTAGAATGGATACGAAGTCGCTATGAACAATTAGCTCTCATTGACAGGAAAAAAAATGAATGCCATGGTCAAGTTTACTGTAACAGAATGTCCAGAGCTTTCAACAAAAGGGTCAGATCTAAATAATTCACATCATGGAAGCTGGTGCTGAAGCCGATCTTCCTGCATCAAGATGAATCCAAAGGGAAATTTTAACCTAATTGGCATGGACACTACATGGTTCACAGAGTACTAGTGGTAGGAGCGCTCATACTTACAGAAATGGACGGAGAAATTTGGGCAAAACCTATCAATTCAGACGCAGTAAAGAGATACTACGTTTAGATTGTTTACATTTCTTCATCTGATATAACTGAACTACACTTAACCTGATTCCCATTTCAGAGAGGATATGTAGGCAGCCATGTGGGTTCGGTCACATCTGAATAAAATCTTCATTTTCACCATGGTTAGAACTTGGGGCAGACCTTTGAAGAGAACCTTCAAAATTCCGGAGCAAGTCCCGCCAACTTCGTCATATGCAGAACGGTCAAAGAATTGCTTATTAAACTGAGGTAGAATTTTAAGGAGGACCCTAAAAATTCTAATGCAAGGAAGTCGCAATGTCGCTAAAAGTGTCACAGTCATTGGTTCATCTAACTTACTTGATATTGCATACTACAATATTTTAACTAACTACATTCATCAAATGCACGCACACTTTTTGAAACGTTATTTTTATAAACAACTAGGTGCTACCCATGGTAACTCGAACAGGATCTCGAGACAGCAACAAAAGCAAAGCAAGCGAGGAAAGGCACGAACCAACCTTCCCCGAAAAACCACAACTTTTCTTTGGATGTAGGAGCAAGGAATATCTGCAAATGCACACATACATCAAAAATCATTATCTTCATAAAGGCAAGTTTCCAAACGCAAACATATCTTCAGCTAAGAAATACTATGTTATCACTCAATATATCTTATTCTTGCATGAAGCTAAGAATTGCCTCCCTAATTTTATAAAGCTAAGAATTGCATTTCTTTATATGAGACTAAGCAGTGTCTCTTCTTCTTGCATGAGGCTAAGTGTTACCTCCCTAATTGCATCAGGCTAAGCATTTCCTTTCTTTGCATGATACTGAGCACTGTCTCCTCTTCTTTCATGAGGCTAAGCATTTCCTCCCTAATTACATAAGGCTAAGCATTGCCTTTACTTTCATGAGACTAAGCACGGTCTCCTCTTCTTGCAAGAGGCTAAGCATTGACTCCCTAATTGCATAAGGCTAAGCACTACCTTTCTTTGTATGAGACTAATAAATGTCTCCTGTTCTTGCATGAGGCTAAGCATTGCCTTCCTAATAGCATAAGGCTAACAATTGTCTTTTTTTGCATGAGACTAAGAACTATCTCCTCGTCTTGCATTAGGCTAAGCATTGCCTTTATTTGCATGAGACTAAGCACTGTATCTTCTTCTTGCATGAGGCTAAGCACTGCCTCCCTAATTGCATAAGGCTAAGCATTGCCTTTATTTGCATGAGACTAAGCACTGTATCTTCTTCTTGCATGAGGCTAAGCACTGCCTCCCTAATTGCATAAGGCTAAGCATTGCCTTTCCTTGTATGAGACCAAGCACTGTCTCCTCTTCTAACATGAGGTTAAGCATTGCCTCCCGAATTGCATAAGGCTAAGCATTGCCTTTCTCTAGATGAAACTAAGCACTGTCTCTTCTTCTTGCATGAAGCTAAGCATCGCCTCCCTAATTACATAAGGCTAAGAATTGCCTTTCTTTGCATGAGACTAAGCATTGTCTCCTCTTCTTGCATGAGGCTAAGCATTGCCTTCCTTATTGCATAAGGCTAAGCATTTCCTTTCTTTGCATGAGACTAAGCATTGTATCCTCTTCTTGCATGAGGCTAATTGCATAAGGCTAATCATTGCCTTTCTTTGCATGAGGACAAGCACTTTCTTCTCTTCTTTCATGAGGCTAATCATTGCCTCCCTAAATTGCATAAGGCTAAGCCCGACCTTTCCATGCATCGAGACTAAGCATCGTCTCCTATTCTTTCCTCTCCAATTGTCTGAGGCAAAGCATCGCCTTATCCTTGCATAATACCAAATTCTACCTCCGCTATGCTATCTGAAACCTAACACTTTTTCTATTTTCCTAGGCCTAAGCACTGCCCCAATCATATGCAAGATTAAGCTCTGTCTTGTGTCGCTTCGTATATGACAAAGCATCATATCTTTGCATCTCATGGGCTTAAACATAGCCATTTTGTCCAAAGGCATCATAGTCCGAAGGCATCATCCTCATAGTCGGGAGACACCATGCCATGGCTTGAGGATCTCCCAATACTGCACATCATTATTCAAAGGTGCCATGGTTCATAGGCACCATTTTCATGGCCCCAGAACACCATTTCATGGCCTGCAAATCCTTTATCACGTGATTCATGGCCCAGGACGTCATGGTATAAAGACATCATCCTCATCATCCAAAGACAACTTTCATGGTCCAAAGGGAATTGGCATCATGTTTAAGTTCCCGCAATAACCCCATATGTTTACCTTGAAAATGGTAATTACAATTATACTTGATTTTGTGGTTCTAAAAATACGTGACCTATTTTAATACCAGTGTTTAGGCAATATACGCTAAGTGAGAAGTAAGAAAGTGGGATAAGAACGAAGGATGATGAGATTGTGCAAACTGAGCAGTTGAGAGACTAGGTCTCGAGCTTGGTCGAAATAGGCCTCGAGATCGAGCTTGAGAGCTTGACAGGGGGTGGTCGAAGATGGTACAACAGTATTTAAGGCCTCGGAAATGGCCTCATTAAGATCAATAACGAGTAATAAATGCTGAACAATTAATGAACACAATAAACGAAAGGAAATAAATCAATGGAACAATTGTAGAGAATGTTTGAGTTAAAGAGCAGTGAATGTTCTTGTTCTTGTATTGAATATCATGTGTTATAAAATGACAAGGGTCCCCTTTATATAGGAAGGGGGAATACCAACATAGTACATGTGCAATTATTACAAAGAAATGTAGCTGGTACAACTATTTAATGTCACAGTATGGATTTGTACTATTCTTGCACACTGGGTTAGCTTTAACCACGTGCCTTTTTTGAACTTTCCGCTCTTCCACGATGGTCTTCGATTTTTTGCCCTTTCTCATGGTATTTAGACCCTTCGGGATACGTCCTCGAGGAATGCACCTCGGGGTTGAACTTCGGATCCTGCTCCAATACAATCAAGGTCGAGGCTTGGAACGCTGTATAAGCCTCAAAATCGGCATTCCCCGATTTTACCGTATGCATATAGTCCTCGCATGTCTTGGAATTAAAAGACAAGAAACGATTTGAATTCACCAACTTTTTAATGCCTTCATTATCCTGTCAGTCATTCCATGTAAGCGACTGATGGGAGAGATGCTCAGAAGCCATGTTTGCACATTTCTTGAAAAGATTCGAATTTATTACGGCGGTTGACTGCCTTTTGGCTTTCCTCTATGCGCGCGGTTGGCCTCCATAAATACTCCTTCTACTTCCCCTCTCCTTTCATTACTTCTTCTAACCTTTTAAAAAGAGCTCTCATTGCTTCTTTCTTGTATCCTTTTCCTTATCAGCTCTCTCTCGTTTCCCTTGAAATGTGTTAGAAGGAATGACGAAGACCTCCAAAACTATTCCACGAAGTGATAAAGCCTCCTCTTATCCGCGTTCCTCTAAGGGTAAGGAAACAATACCCCCAAGTCTCGAGTAATGCATCCCCGGGCCCTGCGAAACAACCTCAGATTTTAAGGTTGATAAACCTTCCTCGAAGTCGGAACGGTGTGAACCCATGTCCTGGTATATTAACATAATAACAGACTTCGAGAAGGTGAAGGACAAATTCCACTGGGAAGATGCGGTGCAAGGGGAAATTCCCTCTCGTGATGAGGACATAACAACCCATAAAGCCGGCTTCCTTAGTGTATATACCTATCCATTTACCCTAGGCCCGGTAGAGTCGTCCTAGCCATCGATAGATCCCATTGTTCTCGACTTATGCAAGCGATATCAAGTGACGCTCGGCCAAATTCATCCATCATTTTAGCATATCATTTACATGATTAAGTATTTTGCAAACATGGTTTAGGGGATGACTTTTACCCTCGACTACCTGATCAGAATGTACAGTCCCCAACTTTACCAGGGCGGTCTGATTAAGCTTCAATGTCGGGCTACGAAGGTTATCTTTGCTTGTACCGATAAAGACAAGGACAGAGGGGGGATGAGCCTCTTTGTTCGAGTTAGGACATCGTATTTGAATCCATTCGAAAGGATGTCATTCCCTGAGGAATGGAATATGAATCGTAAGTTAACACCTCAATTGAGCCTTTTTCATTTCCCTTCGGATGAACTTCACTTTAAAATAACTGCTTTTGATGATGTAGATGTTGCATGGTATCCCGATACGGTTAAGGATCTGTCAAAGTGGGTTCGCCAACTCGATTCGACCTGCCCGTATGCTGAGCGCGTATGGCGCGACATGGCCAGGGGCCGATAGGAAGCTAAAAATCATGGTGTGGCCTTTCCTTTTGCAATACCTGAGTTCTTAAAAGGAGATACCCCCTGAATATATTCTAATTTTTTATGTTTTGTGCTTATGCATGCCTAGGGGAGGCTTCTTTGATGAGAGAAGCACCGCCTGGGGAAGCCGATATCCCAAAACCATATGAGGAGAAGAAGAGAAAGAGTGAATCTCCGACTGAGTCCTTGAAGCCAATTAGGGCTAGAGTGCAAAAGTCTAAGGCTGACTCCGTTGCCTTAAATGAGAAAAGTGATTTTCCCGATAACACTCGAGGGAAGTGGAAGTGTAACTGCTTTGACTTTTGTTAAGCCGATGACTGTTGAGCTAAGGGCTTCTAAACTAGAAGTCGATGATGACATTCCTCCTCGGATTGAAGAGGTTTTCGAGGGTAGGTCGGGTGATATCCCCGAGCCGGTTGGCAATCAAAATACTCCCAGGGCCGGAGAGCACTTAGTAGATGAGTTGCGGGAGCCTGGTTGTGAGCTAAAGGCCCTGATCGATCTATCGGGGACTGTTGATGTAGGTGATTCTCCATCGGTTCCAACATTTTCCTTGAGGGAGATACGAGATACCCGTGATATAGAATCTTCCGACACGGGGATGCTTCTCGGCGGGAAGGACGTAATTAGGGGGTTCTTTACTATAGCAGAGAGGAATTCCGAACATAATGACTCGCTTATTTTTGAGGAGGCCGAAAGGCTCTGTAGACAGGTAATCTCTTCGTCGATTTCTTCGAGCTTTGATTATTATTTCTTTGACCCTCTCCCTTTATGCTTTCAGGCAAAAATTCTTTATGATCGGACCACTGCCAAGTTTCAGGCAGAGCTGACACATTACAAAGGGGAGTGTAAGAGGTTTTTATCGGAGGCAGAGGAGCTCAGGGCTCTTTTTGCCAAAAGGGAGGAAGAAATTCTTATCATTCGAGCTCGTTTAGAAATGGTATCTCGGGCACAGAGCGACCTTGATGAGCAGGTAGCACAGTATTCATATGTTTTGCTTTTGTTCTTTCCCTATTTCGACACTTAACACCTTCAGGCTGATCTTTGTAGCTTAAGGAGAAGGATGCCCTGATGCGGGAAGGATTTGGAGCCAGGGACACTGAGATCCTTGGATTTAAGCAGTGTGTGAATGAAATAAACTCTGCGAGAGAAATCACCCAAGGGAAGTTTTCTTCAATTGAGCATTACCTTCAGGATGCAAGGGCTGAGAGTAGTAGGTATACGAACCTCTATGCTGAATCGATCACCGCATTATCTTCAGTTAAGGCTGAAGCACACGCGCTCATAACCTCGTATAAAGCGGATGTTGTTGCTGCAAAATGCCCAGGCCAGGAAAGAAGTTGAGGAGGCCGAGCTTAAACTTGCCCGAGCGCTGGAGCATGCTCGATTAATGTCTTGGAGGAAGTCCCTAAAGGACATACATGAAGGAGCTTTGATTTTTCTACTGGGATCGAGAGGGTGAAGGCCCTAGAAGAGGATTTGGCGACTCTGCTTGCTTCCGAAGATGATTCGAGCAGTGGCTCAGAAGATGATGAAGATTAAGGCGGAGTCCCCGAGGGGGAAGAGTCAGTTGAAGATTTGGTGGCCGAGGGCCCAGTCACTGAAGGCATCACCTCCGAGGGAGACGTTGAAGGCACACCCCGACGGTAGATTAGGTACACATTTTTTCTTTATCCCAGTTCAAGGGCTCTATATTTGGCTTTGTAAATATGCTTTGTGGACCTTCAAATTATATCAATGGCTTTTCACTATTCCTTATTTTTCATGGTTTCTTGGAATAGACTTCGGTGTATGTCGATGATTAGTACGATGAATTGGACTTCAAGATGAAACCATTGGGGTTATAAATTGGCCCTGAGGGTTTTTCTCTTACGCATTTGGTCGATACGATCTTTGACGTAGCTGGAAGCTTCGGATCTTACGCATTTGGCCCTGAGGCGCTTTAGTTAACCGTTTACGGCTCAGTCTTCGAGTCGGGTTTCTACTCGATCTCATTGACCCTTAGGTTTTTAAATCGGCCTTGAGGCTCTTTAGGATGGTGCTTAGGCTCTTTCGCATTAGGTCAGTATAACCTTTAATGTAGCTGGCAACTTGGGCTCCTATGCGTTAGGTCGGTGCGACCTTTAACCGGTTCTTTTTGAAGTTTTTTCGAAGTAATATAGAGGCCTGTGATTTCATGGCGACAGTCAGACATCTCCGAGTCGAGTTAGTTTGGCTGGAGTCTTATGCCGGTGGTCATTGTATTTGCCCGCAGCCTTTTAGTCCCCGAGTGAGATAGCCTCGGTGTCTATATCAAGGGTATGCCTTTTAAGGGTCTTACAAGTTCGAACATATAGCCTTGACTTTGGTATCGGGATTATGCCTTTTTAAGGTCTTACAATTCATGCCTTTCTTGAGGTCTTACAGTTTTGATGTTACCTCGTGCAGGGCTTTCATAGGTGCCTCATGGAGGGTTTATGAGCTCGAAGTTGCCAGCCCTGAGGTCTTATGGCTTCTAGTTTTTGATGACCCGATGAGGTGGCTGTGGGGAATAGTCCCCGAGTGTCGAATGTTTTTGGCTTTGGAGTCTTAATTTGTGGCAATAGCAAATTTTTTTGGTGTTTCCTCACCGAGGTCTTAGATTGTTTATATTGCCTCGTGGAGGGCTTATAGTGTTGATATTGCCTTGTGGAGGGCTTATGCTGTTGAAGTTACTGGCCCTGAGGTTTTATGGCTTCGATTTTTTTATGACTCGATGAGGTGACTGTCGAGGACAGTCCTCGAGTTAGGGTTATTCCTTTTTTAAGGTCTTAGAAATTTGATGTTGCCTCGTTGAGGGATTACGAGTTCGAGCATGCCTCACGAGGGCTTAAAAATACGACATTTCCTCGTGGAGGGCTTATTTTGTTGATGTTTCCTCATGGAGGGCTTACATTGCCGATTGCCTCGTGGATGGCTTACATTGGTTCCTCATGGAGGGCTTATGAGCTCGAAGGTTTCAGCCCTGAGGTCTTGTGGCTTTGCATTTTTGATGACTCGATGGGGTGACTGTTGAGGACAGTCCCTGAGTTTGGGTTATGACTTTTTTAAGGTCTTACAAATTTGACATTGCCTCTTTGAGGCTTACGAGTTCGAACATGCCTCATCGAGGTCTTATAGATGCGATATTGCCTCGTGGAGGGCTTATGCTGTTGATGTTGCCTCATAGAGGGCTTGCATTGCTGATGTTACCTTGTGAAGGGCTTACATTGGTGCCTTATGGAGGGCTTATGAGCTGGGCTTACATTGGTGCCTCATGGAGGTCTTATGAGCTCGAAGTTGACAACCCTGAGGTCTTATGGCTTCGAGTTTTTGATGACTCGATGGGGTGAATGTCGAGCACAGTCCCCAGTCGGGGTTATGCCTTTTTTAAGGTCTTACAAATTTGACGTTGCCTCGTTGAGGGCTTACAAGTTTGATCATGCCTCGTCGAGGTCATACAGATGCAACATTGCCTCGTATAGGGCTTATGCAGTTGATGTTGCCTCATGGAAGGCTTACATTGGTGCCTCATGGATGGCTTATGAGCTCGAAGTTGCCGGCCTTGAGGTCTTATGGCTTCGAGTTGTGGGTGACTCGATGGGCTGACAGCCGATGATAGTTCCCGAGGCATCGAAAAGTTTTGGCTTTGGAGCCACTCTTTGTGGGAATAGCAAAGTTTTTGGGCGCGCGAACTGTTTGATGATAAAGGATTCTTCTCCGATTAATTGGTACAAGTATACATTTTTTCACCATCGAGGGTTCAATTATTCTATGTGGACACGGTTCATTCGACCGTTTGGTCCTATTCATTGTTCTCCAGTCGAGACCCTCTTTGGCATATTTTAGTTCCTTCGAGGAGGTGATCTCCCGGGGGGATGCCCCTCAGTATTTGAGGTTTATCGAAGAGAAGCCTTGAATACTCGGTGAGTTCTCCTTAGGTAGCTTATGGATGTTGCCTCGTTAAAAAACCTTGTCGGTAAAACCCATTTGGGATAAAAATCCAACATGAGGGAAAAAGAGCGCAACACATGCTTTAAAACCTAAGGTCTTTGTGATGCAGGGGGTTGCGGTGTCTTCCATCGTTCACCTGTAAAAAATTATGTGAATCACAAAATGAAAAGGGAGAAAGTTATACCTTAGCAATAATAGCGCCTAGGCATTGATACATTCAAATTGTTTGGAGGTTGGTCGCCTTCCATGGTCCCGAGTTTGTATGACCCTTTGCCGATCACTCCGAGGAAACTGTACGGTCCTTCCCAATTCGTGCCCAGCTTTCCTTCGTTAGGGTTTCGAGTTCTTAGGGTGACTTTTCTTAGCACTAAGTCCCCAAGTCTGAAATGTCGGAGGTTTGTTCTCCCGTTATAGTATCTTTCGATCCTTTGTTTTTTGGGCGGCCATTTGGACCAGTGCAGCTTCTCGTTTTTCATCTAATAGTTAGAGGGCTGTAGTCATAGCCTCATTGTTTGAGTCTTCGCTGGCATGTCGAAATCTGGCGCTTGGCTCTCCGACCACGACCGGTATCAAAGCTTCGGACCCATATACCAAGGAGAATGGCGTCTCTCCTGTGCTCGATTTAGAGGTTGTCCGAGATGCCCATAGAACCTCGGGGCAGCATTTCTCCCAATTTTCCTTTTGCATTTTCTAACTTCTTTTTCAAGTTTTGAATGATGGTCTTATTTGTGGACTCAGCCTGACCATTTGCACACGGGCGGTAGGGTGTCGACAGGATCCTTTTGATTTTTTGATCTTCGAAAAACTATGTAACTTTTCCTCCGATAAACTACCTCCCGTTATCACACGTTATCTCGGAGGGGATCCTGAATCGGCACATGATGTGATCCCAGATGAAGTTAATGACTTATTTTTCTCTTATCTTCTCGTAGGCCTATGTTTTAACCCATTTTGAGAAGTAGTTAGTCATAAATAAAATAAATCTAGCTTTACCTGGCGCCGTTGGTAGGAGGCCAATGATACCCATTTCCCATTTCATGAACGTCCATGGGGACAAGACTTAATGTAGTTGTTCACCGGTTTGGTGGATCATTGGTGCAAATCTTTGACACTTGTCGCATTTTCGGACAAATTCTTTGGTGTCCCTTTCCATGTTGCCCCAATAGTAACCTGCTCTGATCACCTTTCGAATTAAGGAGTCAGCACCAGAGTGATTTTCGCAGGTACCCTCGTGGATTTCTCGGAGCACATAATCGGTGTCTCCCGGCACCAAGAATACTTCTAGGGGCCCATCAAAGGTTCTCCTGTACAAAGTTCCATTCTTGCCGAGTAAAAATCAAGCTGCTCTGGCCCGAAGGGCCCTTGATTGTTTTGGGTCCGCGGGTAGCTTCCCACTTTCCAAATAATCGGTGTACTTATTTCTCCAATCCCATACTAGGATGGTGTAGTTTATTTCCTTATGGACTTCTTTAATCACTGATTTGGATAGCTCAATAACAGTCTCACGAAGAATTTCGTCTTCCTCGGGCGATGATCCTAGGTTTGCGAGTGCATCAGCCTCGCTATTTTGATCTCGAGGTATGTGGACCAGAGTCCATTCTGTTATGTAATGCAAAGTGACTTGAAGTTTATCTCAGTATCGCTGCATCCTGTCCTCTCGCACCTCGAAGCCTAATTTTCATGATTTACTACCAGGAGGGAATCACATTTTTCTTCGATGATTTCTTACCCTAGGCCTTTGGCCAATTCGAGACCTGCAATCATAGCCTCATACTCGGCTTAGTTGTTAGTCAATTTTGAAGTTTTTATATATTGGCTAATCATGCCACCTGTAGGTGGCATCAGAACTATGCCGAGCTCAGATCTTTTCACGTTCGAGGCACCATCGGTGAATAAGGTCCACACCCCTGATGATCTTCCCGTTTTTAGTAAAAGTTCATTTTCTACCTCGGGCATGAGGGCGGGCATAAAGTTGGCCACGAAGCCCACCAAATTTTGGGACTTGATAGTCATTCAGGGCTTATATACGATATCATATCCCCCCCCAGTTCGATGGCCTATTTGGCCAGTGTTGATACCCAACTTTTCCTAAAATATTTCAAAATGCACATATGTTTTCAAAATCTTGCATTAGCATCAATTGGTATTTTTTCATAATTTTTTATACGTCTTTATTAATCTGTCCTGTACTTTATTTCCAATAAATAATTACAAATTTGCATCACAAACGACTTCCAAACATTTCATGATTTATTATTTATATTTATGGATCTATTGAGCCCAAATTTATTTCATAATTAGCCAAACTGGCACCTTTTGGCTATAATTTCAATAACTTTGCAATTATAGTCCAACCATATAATTTTGTACCATTTTTTCACCAAAAATTAATCATTTATGTTGTAAATACTAAATAAACTTTTTAAAACTATTGTCTATGCATAAAATCTATTTTTATAATTATCAGCTATTTTTTACAAATTGTTTAATTAATTTACATGGGGTATTTAACAAATGGCCCCATTTGTTTCAATTATAGCCAGCCCAAAACGCCTAACTACACAAGCCCAAGACCCCAGGCCCAAATCATAATACTACCCGACCCAAATCCGCCAAAATCATGGTCGTTGATCATTTTTTATCAATGGTCCAGGTTATTTCCTTCCTAATTTAACCTAACGACTACCTCCCCTCCCCCCCAAACCCCTCATTCCCCTGTCACACTCTTCGTCGTCACACTCTCCTTCTCTCCCAAACTCTCTCTACCCTAACCCTAATCTCCCATCGGTGTTGCTTGCTCGTCGTCAACTATGGTGGCTCACCACCACTCCCAGCCTTAACGGGTCTCCTATGACTGGGATTTCTACTGTCTTTGAGGTCCTCAAGGGACCAGTGGCCGGTCCACTCTCACCCTGGCCTGTCCTCACCATCCTTAGGCCACCATGGCTCGTTTTGAGTAAGACCGTCCTATTTATTGGCTAAACCTATGGGTTCTAAGCCGATATCTCTCATTTCTGGGTTATTTTCTAGAAACCCTAATTTCATATCTTAACTCTTTAGATCTGTAACAGATCTGAGAATATTTGAGCTATTTTTGCTTGTTTTTTTATGAGAACTTTCCGATTTTCAAAGCGTTGCTTCATTTTCCTAATTAGGGTTCTGGAACTTTTCTTCAAAATGATTTTCTCTGATTTTTAAGTGTTATTCTCTGATTCTTATGTATTTAAACGATTTTTGTTAAGATCTCCCTTAACCCTAACTAGTTATGTCGAAAACCCCTAATTTCTTAGCATTAGGTTTGGATTATCAGTTCATCATTGTTGTTGTTCATTCTATTTTTGCTGTGTGTTTGATTCCCATGAATTCTACTTCGTTTAATTAGAGTTTTTGTAATTTTTTACCCTATTGTTCCCCATTAGGGGTTTATACTCTATTTATTTTGTTTATTCATGGATTTTTATATTATTTCCCCTTAAAATCAGTACTATTTTTTGATTCTTGAATCCTTGATTTACTGTGTTGATTCTCCTATACTGATTTTTGGCTATTTTTCCTATTTTCACAACATTTAAAGTATTTCTTGCCTTATTATGTGATTAACCGTATTGTTTAATGATTATTACTGCTATTTCCTTAACTAGACCTTTGTGTATCTATCCCTAATTACCTATTCTGTACCTATATTGTTTGAATTCCTTCCTTAATTGTTACCTGCTCTTTACCGTTGGTAAATTACTCCCTTAATTAAGGAAAGACTTGGCTGATTTTACTCTTAACTGATTCTGTAGTTCTACAATTACTGAACAATTGATTCTTGCCTTATTTACTTATCTTTCAATTGCTATATATATATATACACTATTCTACTCTCATTAACACACGAACACATTAGTTCAAAAACTCTCTATCATACTCAAAGCTTTCCTGCTCTCTTTCTTTGTTTGTTACTTACTACTGTTCTGAATTAGCCGGCTGCAAGCCAAGGCTAATTATTGTGCTCTCATATTCTTCATTTTGTCTTTACTATCTCTTTACTGGTATGTTCTGATTTCAATTCAAGTCCCAAAACAAACATGTTTATTTTACTGCTTCAGTTTATCATGTTTCTGATCTGTTTCTATCTATGATTTTGTTGTTCAACATGTAATTGACATGTCTACATCATTGTTCATCTAACATATTATATTATGTCCCACTCCCCCTTAGGATCAGTATGCTTATGAATATGTTACCCACTTGTAGTATGTCCCAGTGTGACTCTGCTCTATCTTATGGTTACCTAGTTTCCAGTATGAACCTTTCTTTGTAAAGCAATTTGTATCCTAAGTTGTCTGATTCTATGTTGATTATGAAATTCATGTTGTGTTGATACCATTAGCAATCCACTAATCCCCATAACCCCCTACAAGAACTTCTATGCTCTTGTATACTATGTGCTCTATGTGTCCCCAATTTCCATCACCCCTGTATGAAGGACTGTGATTTGAATGTGCTGAATCTGTTTGTGGTCTGATTAGTTTACTGATTGTTAATTGTTTACTCTTGTCAAAAAACTATTTTTTTACTTAAAAATTCCCATATTTTATAAAACTGTTTCAACTAAGTTTTTTTCAAACACTGTCTTTCCTGTTAAAACCTTTTCAAAACTATGTCAAGAATTCTCACTCTACTCTTAGGTCCTTAGGTTCTGCCTCTCCAGTGTATGACTGCCTTGGGATTCTTGTGAGATCCCTCTGAACTCTGATGCACTGGGCCTGGCCCTTCCACATTGCACCTACTAAATTATGGTTATGAAATCTGGGTGTGAGCATTGCCCGGGATCCTGTGTGGTTCTTAGGGAACTTTGACACACCCGGATATGAGAAAGGCTATGAAACATTTGGGCACTTGAGGTTCTGGAAATCTAGGCCAGTTTTTCAGGCTCCCTATAGTTTAATTTCTTCTTTTCCTGTATCTATAATTTACTATGCTGGTCTGTAATAATTTTTTGGAAACAGATATTGGGGATGGCTATTGAAATGGGGAGGGTATCTATATAGTTCTATTAACACCATTGGTTAGAAATCATGTTTTATGCCTTACATTGTTTCTATCTACATTAGAATCCATCTTTTAGGACCACCATGTTCATTCAAACCATGCCAAGCATGCACTAAATACCATGTTCCTAGGATTTCATGTCTACTGTTTCAACATCTCATCCCTGCTTTATGTTTATCGCTTAGAAATCTTGCTCCTACGACAATAAACAACGTTAACATAAAAGTTGTTACTCTTGTGCATTCAAAATCATGTCTCCATCACCATGTAACTCTTTGTGAATTTTAGAAATCATGCCTTTAACAATTCTGTGTATCCTAAAATTATGTCTTAACCATCATGTATTTATATGTGCATATTAGATACCATGCTCTAAGATTTCGCTTACATCTGCTTAACCACGCCTAGTTTAACTACTGACTCACGAAAAAGGTAGAAATTGTGTCACATCTAGTTGGCTTGCTCTAAATAAAACTAGTAACAATCTTTGCATAATCGTATCACCTAGAACAACATGATTTTAGGGAAAACAACTTCTGAAATTTTTGTAACAATTCTGGTAATTATTATGCACAATCCCACGCCTAGGCAAGCCTTTGGTAACCAATCGCTTTAAAAGCTGGAACACTGCTTGGTTGTGTTTACTGTATAAAGACACATGTTCTAAAATCAGTAGGCAAACTGATTAGGTCCTGCTTCTGGGTTTATAAAATTGAAACTGCATATCTCTTGTATTCTGATACTCACCTAGACATAATGTTTTAGGATCCTGCTTAATAATACTGCCCTTGTTTGTGTTTATGACATGTTGTTTAAATGTAATATTTGTGGAGGTAAACTTGAGCCTCTTAATTGCTTCTTTCATGTTTTATCTGTTCAAGTCTTGTCTACTCTTGCATGTCGCCTAGTATTTTCTCTTTTTAACCTTAGGGGTGTATCTAGAACTGCCTATAGGTAGAGGTCCTAAATTCCTCCAGGGCCATTAAGAATGGATGGGTAACAACACGCATAGAGATCTTTAAACAACACTCGTTTTAATAACTTCTAAGGGGTGGGAAAAGGTAGATATGGATATGATATCCGGTGCACTAATGCAACATATAGCCCCTCTTCTGAGGAGTGATTACCGGGCATTGTACTGATGTTATCCTATAGGATAAACAACCTAGGACCCCCTATCCCTTTCATATGTGTGTTTAGATCATAAATCTTTCAAAACTTTATATGTGTGCCTAGAATCTAATCTTTTAATCTTTAGCACATATGTGTGCTTAGACTGCGAATCTTCTCAAAGTCTTTACTTCTTTATCTATGTGTTTTTATTGCTTATGTGCTACCTGTTTTAAAATTCACAAAGCTTGTTTTGCCGGGAAGCACAGTTGTGGACTTTGAGGGGTTCCTATCACCTTCCCCTTGGAGTAATTTCAAGCCCTTACCCAATCTCTGGTTATTCAATTAGTGTTATTGTGACCCTTAATAGGTGTCCTAAGGCACCTTAAAATCGTTAGGTGGCGATTCTTCAATTCCTTATCCCTTTACCAAAACTAAACGAGTTGTCCTAATAATGTTGAATACCCTGACAGATCCGAAAGGGGAGGAAAGAGGGGGGTGCGACAACATGGCGACTCTGCTGGGGATTTATCTAGGCTTTTACCATTTCAAACTGCTTTATGAACTTGTCTTTACTTTCTTAATACTTGCGACCTTTCCCGTACCCCCTTTATGTGCAATTAATTATTTATCTCTTTCAAGTAATTGTTCCTTTTAGAATCAAAACTGATATGTTTCTTTTTGTTTTCCGTTGTAACTGCATTTTCAATTATAATTGTTGTATTTACCGCTCTCATAACGTGCAAATACATGGAAACATGCTTTTATTGCTCATTTATTGGTGCATAAATCATGCTCAACATCATATTCCACTTGTGTCTATGCAAATCCTATAGCAACACTTGATGAGTGTTTTTGCCCTTCCATTTTATATCACCCCTAAATTTAGAAAGGCTTATTTGCGGTAAAACTAGTCGATCATCGGTGCAGTCGACGGTTCAGTGCCTTTCCCCCTCAAGTTATCCGCTTGAGGGTAACAATCTAAAACCTCATAGAAACCTTACTCTGTTATATTGTGCATGCATCATGGTCAAACCTAGTCGGGTTAACGTGTCATCTGCACGATAGCCCTTTAAGACAGCCTTATCCAAAAATCCACTAGGTTTTTCATAACCCTAATGGACGCAGTCACGTTCTGTGCATTTATTTGGAGAACTAAATGCATGCATGCTAATCATAATTGTATAAATAGTCGACTTTGGCGGGGTTAAGGGTCTAACTTTATCTATTTTGTAGAAAATGAGGCATGAAGTCCCCAGGTTCGGCGTGGTCCAAAGAATACCACCACTATTGCTAGATTGGTGGGAAGACCTCTTGCCCAGTGACAAAGACCATGTGAAGACGGTCCTTGGGAACTTGCCCTCTTTACTTGATATTCAACCAAACAACATGTTGATCGAAGAAGCCACTATGTTCTGGGACAGAGAAAGGTATGTGTTCCATTTTGGCAACATAGAAATGACCCCCCTTTTGGAGGAGATAGGGGTCTTTATGGAATTACCTTGGGACAGTCCAGGTTTGATGGTACCGGAGAACCGCGCCGCTAGGGGGTTCCTGAAAATGTTGGGATTGAATAAGAATGATGGTTTAGAGTGCCTGAAAGAGTCCTACGTACCTTTTGATTATCTCTATGAATGATACGGCCATATAAAATCCTATCGTATCTTCCACGACGAGTTCTCTATTACTTCCTTGGGTCATATTCACCGTAGGGTTTTTGTGTTCGTCGTTTGCTTCCTGGAAATGATGGTGTTTCTAAGCAAAGGAGACCGGATTCACACTGACTAGCTATGGTAGCCAAAACCTTAATTGAAAGGATCGAAGGGAAAACATATACCATTGTCCATATGATCATAGTAGACATATACCGAGCCTTGGACCACTGCCAGAAGGGGGCCAAACACTTTGAGGGTTGCAACCTTCTACTACAGGTTTGGTTATTGGAGCATCTCTAGAGAGGCCAATATCGTTAGGAATTACCACGAAGGGCGTGGAATGATCAGATAGCCTTCCACCATCCTAAGACGATGACCTACATCCCTGATAGGTTCGCTCAACCGGAAAATGCTATAGAATGGACGTAGTTTTTTTGATAATTTGACCGAGGACCAGGTTCAATGGATGTTCGGATGGTTCCCTAGCAGTGAATTTATCATCAGATTGAGGGACCCTCCGCACCTGGTGTTGATTGTTTTAAGGGGCATATATCCCTATGTTCCCATTAGGGTCATGAGACAGGAAGGTAGAAAGCAAGTTATACTGCGAGTCTCCGAAATGAGTCATTACGGGGCCGATTTTCAGGACGACGATATCCTGTACAAATGTGAAGCTCAGCATCTGTGGCATCTCAAGGTTATCGTAGAAAAGGACACCATCTAGCCTTACCGATACCACGCAGGGAATGCACGCTTTTACCTATCATGGTTGGAAGACAACATAGCAGGGATAGTTGAGCCAGGCATCAGCAGATGCAGGGTCATAGACGAAGCGACTGAGGCTCAGGTGAAATACAATAATCTACGCAAAAGGGTTTGTGAGTCCGAGGCCGAGCATCTGGAGAAACACAAGACCAATATGGAACTGATCGATGAGTGGATGGAAAGGGCCATCAAATCTAGTGAAAGGTTGGAGTATTTGGAGCATGGTCTGATTGAGCTACAAGCAAAGACAAGAAAAAGGGTCGCCGACTGCCAGAATGCTGAGAGAAACGAATGAGGGCATCTAGCAAGGGTATACCTGCTATTGGGGATGCACGATCTGGGGAACCTGATTGGCAGAACCAAGAAGACCAAGCATAGGGAAGGTCTTTCGGGGACTAAGTAGTCTAGGTTCCCTATTCATTGCTTTTACCAATGTAATAAGGCCAAGTGCCATTAGTGACTTTATTTCCTGCTCATTGTTTTAGTGTCGTTTTGGACTCGTATATTTGACATTAATGAAATGGGATTTTATCATCTACGTTCTCCAAAATCAACTTGTCGCTAGGCCTACCTCTGGGACAACGATGCTCCCAAATTAGGACACACTTTTATTCCAGCACTATGTGTTTAAATACTGCTATATTTTCTCATGATCCTCACTAACTTGGCTACCTTTTATTTTTTGTTTTGTTTCTGTTTTGATTATTCCCCTCCCCAAAGTTTAGTTCGTGCATTCTGGAATCATCATCATATCACACAATATCCAGTGGCCCCCCACCTCCTCCTCCTCTTAGCCCACTTAAAGGCAAAGACAAAGCAAAATGGATGATTTGAGCAACATCAGACAAGGAAACACAATGACAGCTGAATGAACACAAGCCACTGAAAATCAAGGCACTCAGGTTCAGAATGATGCTATGTCACAAATCAAGCAAAAGGTTCTTGAAACTCCAAAGGGAGCTTGAGCATGTCTGGAACATGGCAAATTTATCCTTCTCACTTAGTGTCCCAGATGTCATTCAAAATCCCATACCTCCCCAGAACACCCCAAACAACCAGAACCCTCCCATAACTCATCATCATACAACTCCACCGAAAAAACAAATTATCCCACCACAGCAGCAGCACAACACTTTCCATGCTCCAATAAATACCCCACTAATTATCCCTAAACCGCAAGACTCCACAAGTGACCACCTCTATGCTCAAACACCAGGTCATCAGAACAACCCCATATACGTGGAAACTCTACCTCACTCCACCCAACACATTGCTTACATACCTGAATCCAGTGGGAAGGATATCCTTATTAAGAATTTGGCCAAGGAACTCAAAAAGCTGACTAGTCAAGTTCAGGGCGTTGAAGGAAGCAAGGGAGTCGAAGGGTTGAACTACGAAGATCTCTGCATAGAGCCCGATGTTGAACTACCGAAGGGTTAAAAACATCCTAATTTCGAAATGCACGATGGAACAGGTGATCCCAGGATCCATATGAGGACCTATTGTGATTAATTGGTTGGAGTAGGAAGAGACAAGAAGATTCGCATGAAATTGTTCATGAAGAGCCTCACAGGAGATGCTTTATCTTGGTACATCAGCCAAAACCCTAAGAAGTGGTTCGACTGGGTAAGTATGGCATTAGACTTCATGGACCGATTCAGGTTCAATACGGAGAATTCACCAGACATGTTCTACATCCAAAACCTTAAAAAGAAGCCCACCAAAACTTTTTGCGAGTATGCCGCTCGCTGGAGATCTGAAGCAGCCAAGGTCAGGCCTGCACTAGAAGAAGAACAAATGAACAAATTCTTCATCCGGGCACAAGAACCGCAATATTATGAGAGGCTAATGGTGATTGAAAACCACAAATTCTCTGACATCATCAAGCTGGGTGAGAGAATTGAAGAAGGTATCAAGAGTGGAATGGTCACTAACTTTGAGGCCCTACAGACCACCAACAAAGCTTTGCAGTCTGGTGGTATATCCAAGAAAGATGCAGGAACAGTAATGGTTGCACAGGGACCCAAATCCCCGTTGGTATACAGAACTTCCCCACTCACCTATAAAGTACCCTCGCCCACCTATCAGTCAGCACCTCCATCAACATATCAGCCATCTCCACCATCTACATATCAGCCTATTTCCCCTAGATACTCCCAACCAGATCCTATTTATCATACCTACAACTCTCAGCCATCTCACTTCCAATCACCCCCTGCTCGCCAAAATTTCCCTTGACCTCGACCTCGACCCAACTTTGATCGCATACCTCCTAAACAATACATTGCCATTGTTGAACCTATCGACCAGCTATATGAAAGATTAAAAACTATTGGTTATGTCACTCTTATCCCTGCTATAACCCATGAAAATTCATCCCAATTGGTCAATCCAAACAAGACCTGTGCATACCATTCCGAAATGAAGGGGCATACAATTGATGAATATCGCTAATTGAAGGATAAGATCCAGTATATGATTGATAACAAGGTCATCCGGGCAAAAGAAGTTGCTCCCAATGTTCGCAACAATTCGCTTCCGGGCCATAGGGGTGCCAACATGATAGAGATAGAAGAAGATTGGGACCCATAGGGGTCGATATGGTTAATCATATAAGGTGATGACCCAAAGAAGCCTGCAGTTACTCTTAATCCCATCATAGTCCAAATTCCTCCATCCGGAGACGTCGAGGTAACTGCGTCACTCCCATCCAAGTTTGAAGCGGCACCACCTGCAAACACACATTTGTCGTTCGAGGTTGAAGTTATGCCGCCTGCTAAGGCACCCATTCCATTTGAAGTGAAAGTAGCTACACCAATCACAGCGACGGTGTCAACACGCCACCTTTCAATGACAAGGTTGTACCTTGGGATTACACGGCTGAAGCAAGAAGGAAAGGTAAAGTCAAGATAGAGGAAGTTGGTGCTGCACAAGGGATGACAAGGACCGGTAGGGTCTATACACTTGAACACTTTGTAGAGTCTAGCAAGAATGCTTCCAACAGGCCACCCGTCATTGAGACAAGCCCAGATGATCTTTGGAGGCAGGTTCAGACCAGGGAATACTCAGTCATCGATCAGCTGAACAAAACTCAAGCCTAGATATTCTTTCTGTGATTTCTTCAGAATTCAGAGACACACATAAATGGTTTGATGAAAGTGTTGAATGAAGCATATGTGACAAATAACACAACTAGTGGAGAAATGGCAAATATGGTAGTTCAACTACTGGAGAGTTACAAGATCACTTTCCACGAGGACTAGTTGCTGCCTGAAGGGCTAAGTCATAACAAAGCACTACACATTACTGTGCAATGTGAGGACTACTTCATCACCAGGATTATGATCGACGGTGGATCCAACCTCAACATCTGTTCGTTGACAAGACTCAAGAAATTAGGCGAGGGACTGCACGAGATCAAAGAAGGATCTATGAATGTAAAGGCTTTCGATGGTTCTCAGAGGTCTACCATCGGCGAAATCAGTCTTTGTCTGCAGATGGGACCTACATGGTTCGAAATTGGATTTCAGGTGATAGATATATCGACATCCTACAATCTGTTGTTGGGACGCCCATGGATACATGCCGTAGGGGCTATAGCATCAACATTGCATCAGGTTGTAAAATTTGAATGGAACCACCAGGGAGTGATCATCCATGGAGACGGAAGCAATCCTATCTAAGGTCGTTAGACCATCCCGGTGATTGAAGGTAGAAGAAGGCTGGGTGGAGAAACCTACCATCACATTGAACGGGTTAATGTAGTGGATAAAGAAAAATGGTGGGACAGTAAGATCGAAAGCATACTGAACTGGAGTGGATACAAGCCTGGCAGAGGACTCGGGAAAAATCTTCAGGGGATTCCCTAACCAATACAGTTGAAGCACCATGGCACCACTTTTGGGCAGGGATATAAATACACTTGGCAGAAGTACGAAGACTGGTCGCTACCATGGTGCGGTCCCTACTATCCATTGGAATAACCTATACTTATTTGGAGCAGACATTCCGACAAGCTGATATCATATGGGGGTCACAAGAAGAAGAAACTCTAGCAGCTTCGAAAGATTTATTCCTGGAAGATGGTGACATGGACAGTTGTGTTATTGTTGAGGAGGAGGAGGAGGAAGGCCTTACCATCCAAGCTGTGAGTAAGGGATCATTCCTCAAGAATTGGACTGTCAGACCATCCAAGGCCCGACGAGTCCCAGGGTAGAAATGTTGAACAAGCATTGTTTATTTCATTTTGCTAATGATTTACTTTTCGGCATTTCCATTTTCCAATAAAATCCAAAACACTCAAAAATCACTTTTATGTTTCAACGAATCTGTTTTCATTTATTATCATTTTCTCTCATTATTTTATCTTACAGCATTACTATTTCCTGTCTTGATGAACCAAATACTGTGACATGCAATGAGACAATGCGACAAAAGGACAGTGATTCAGAGGAAGAAGATACCATACCAGATGAGATTATCAGAGAAGTTGAGGATTTTGAAAATAGACCTAAGTCCAATCTGGACGAAACCGAGATAGTCAACCTGGGAGATTCAGAAATTGTCAAAGAAGCTCGCATCATCATTCATCTATCGCCATCAGAGAAAGTGGAATACACACAATTCTTGAAAGAGTATGAAGAATTATTTTCATGGTCATACGATGACATGACTGGTCTAAGTACATCCATTGTGGCTCACAAGTTACCAACCAATCCAATGTGCCCGCCTATAAAGCAGAAGCTCAGAAAATTCAAGCCTGATATGAGTCTAAAATCAAAGAGGAAGTTACCAAGCAAATCAACACCAAGGTTCTAAGGGTAGTTGAATATCAGACATGGTTAGCCAACATCGTGCCAGTACCCAAGAAATATGGAAAGGTCAGAGTTTGTGTCGACTATCGGGATCTCAATCGGGCCAGTCAGAAGGATGATCTTCCTCTCCCGAACATACACAACTTGATTGACAATTGTGCGAAGCATGAACTCCAATCGTTCATGGATTGTTTTGCTGGTTACCACCAGATTTGAATGGACGAAGAAGACGCTGAGAAAATGGCTTATATTACGCCGTGGGGAGTTTATTGTTATAATATGATGTCGTTCGGCCTAAAGAATGCTGGGGCATTCTATATGAGAGCTATGACCACTATCTTCCATGATATGATACATAAAGAAATTGAGGTGTATGTGGATGACGTCATCATCAAGTCCAAGAGAGCCACCGACCATATAGCAAATTTGAGAAAATTCTTCGACAGGCTTCGAAAGTACAACTTGAAGTTAAACCCCGCAAAGTGTGCGTTAAGAGTTCCTGCTGGGAAATTGCTTGGGTTCATCATCAGCCGTCGAGGAATAGAACTGGATCCATCAATGGTCAAAGCCATCTAAGAATTGCCACCACCAAAGAACAGGAAAGATGTGATGAGTTTCCTGGGACGCCTTAACTACATCAACCGATTCATAGCCTAGTACATGGTTATATGTGAACCAATCTTCAAGATACTGAAGAAAGATGTTGCGACCGTATGGACCGATGATTGTCAGAAAGATTTCAACAGAACCAAGGAATACTTGTCAACATCACCAGCCTTGGTCCCGCCAGAGCCAGGTAGACCCTTGCTACTCTATCTTGAGGTATTAGATGGAGCTTTTGGCTGCATTCTGGGGTAGCATGATGAGACAGGAAGAAAGGAACAAGATATTTTTTATCTGAGTAAGAAGTTTACTCCACATGAGGTATGGTATTCTCTACTGGAACGTACCTGCTATGCTATAACTTGTATAGCCCAGAAGCCGAGGCATTACATCCTTGCTTACACAACGTATCTCATATCAAGGATGGATCCCTTGAAATATATCTTTCAGAAGCCCATGCCCACTGGCAAACTAGCCAAATGGAAAATCCTACTGAGTGAGTTCGACATTGTCTATATGACTCAAAAAGCGGTCAAGGGGCAAGCACGGACAGATCATCTTGCCGAGAATCCCGTGGGAGGAGAATACGAACCCCTGAAAACATATTTTTCCGATGAAGAAGTGTCATTCATAAGGGAAGACATTGCAGAATCCTGTGGCGGGTGGAGAATGTTCTTCGATGGAGCATCCAATTTCAAAGGAGTCGGCATTGGAGCTGTCCTGAAATCGGAAATAGGTCAACACTACCCGGTATCCGCCAAACTCAGATTTCCCTGTACCAACAATATGGTAGAATATGAGGCCCACATCTTAGGGCTCATTATGTCCATTGACATGAATATCCAGGAGTTTCTTGTAATTGGTGACTCAGATATGCTAATACACCAAGTACAAGGAGAATGAGCTACCAATAATTCCAAGATATTTCCATATCTGTACCATGTGCATGAATTGAGGAAAAGGTTCAGAAAGATAGAATTTCGGCACGTCCCCAGAATTTAGAACGAGTTTGACGATGCATTGGCCACTCTATCATCCATGATACAGCACCCAGATACAAACTTCATTGATCCTATTTCAGTAAAGATCCATAGCCAACCGGCATACTGTGCCCACATGGAAGAAGAAGCAGATGGGAGACCATGGTTCCACGACATCAGGGAATATTTGTCAAAGGGAGAGTACCCAAAGCTTGCAAATCACACTAAACAACGCACGCTCCGGAGATTGTCCAACAATTTCTTTCTCAGCGGAGGAAACCAGTACCGAAGGACTCCTGACTTGGGACTATAAAGATGTCCCGATGCAAAGTAAGCCTTCGGACTACTTGAAGAGATACATGTTGGAACCTGTGGCCCACACATGAATGGTGGTTTCTTACCAAAGAAAATACTCAGAGCCGAATACTTCTGGATGACCATGGAAATGGACTGCATCCAATATGTCCGAAAATGCTATCAATTTCAGGTACATGCAGATATGATAAATGTGCCCCCAAATGAGCTTAATGCAACAAGCTCACATTGGCCGTTTGTCGCCTGGGGAATGGACGTTATTGGACCAATCGAGCCCATAACCTCAATGGACACAGATTAATCTTAGTAGCTATTGATTATTTCACCAAGTGGGTCGAAGCGGCATCATACAAAGCAGTGACTAAGAAAGTCGTGGAAGACTTTGTCCGTGACCGTATCATTTGTCGGTTCGGGGCTCTGGAGTCAATCATCACAGACAGCGGCTCCAATCTCAACGGTGATCTGATGAAAGCCATGTGTGAGACTTTCAAAATCAAGCACAAGAATTCCACAGCCTATAGACCACAGATGAATGGAGATGTGGAAGCCGCCAACAAGAACATCAAAAAGATATTGAGAAAGATGATAGAAAAGCACAAACAGTGGAATGAAAAATTATCATTCGCCTTACTGGGATACCGCACCACAGTCCCCACATCAATCGGGGCAACTCCTTATTTACTGTTTTATGGTACGAAAGTTGTTATCCCTGCCGAAGTGGAGATCCCTTCCTTAAGAATCATACAAGAAGCTGAGCTCAGCGACGAAGAATGGATAAAAAGACGCTACGAGCAGTTGGCCCTCATAGATGGGAAAATGATGAATGCAGTATGTCATGGACAACTTTATCAAAATAGAATGTCCAGTGCCTTCAACAAGAAAGTCAAGCCAAGACAGTTCACACCGGGGCAGCTGGTGTTAAAAGAAATTCCACATCAAGATGAAGCCAAAGGGAAATTTTCTCCCAACTGGCAAGGTCTGTATATGGTTCATAGAGTATTGGCAGGAGGATCTCTCATACTTGCCAAATGGACGGAGAAGTTTGGCCAAAGCCAATCAATTCAGATGCAGTCAAACGATATTATGTGTAACTTTCTATGCTTTTCCCGTTTAAGATGGGATACATAGGCAACTCTATGGGTTCTGTAATAATTCAATAAAATCTCATTTCCCCCACAATTGGAAACTGGGGCAGAATTTTGAGAAGGACCTTCAAAATTCTGAAGCAAGTTCAGCCGACCACAACATGTACAACAGTCAGAATCGTCAACCATCTAACTAGCGCAGAATTTTGAGGAGGACCCTCAAAATTCCGTAGCATGAGTGGTTCAATGTCTTGAACCATGTCACGGTCATCTGTTCATATAAATTTCTCAAAATATATTTTTACTATGTATTTATAAAATCAGGCACGCTTTCAAAATATCGCTCTGTTTAGCAAACGCTACCCCGATGACACAAACTGAATCATTAGATCAAGCAGAGCGAAGCAAGTAAAGCCAGCGGAGACACGAATCAACCTTCCCCATCTACAAAACTCACGATTTTTCTTTGGATGCAAGGACAAAGGATAGACATGTCGCAAAATCACAATCCTCAAAACAATCGCGTTATCAAAATATGCTACCAGCTAAGAAATTCTGCTACTATCTGCTATTCATTCTACTTTCTGCATAAGGCTAAACGTTGCCTTCCCTTGCATAAGGCTAAGCTCTGCCTTCATCCTGGATGAGGTTAAACTCTACCTCCTCTATCTGCATAAGGCTAATCTCTACCTTCCTTTTGCATAAAGCTAATCTTTGCCTTCATTTGCATGGGACTAAGCCCTATCCCGCATCTTGCATGAGACTAAGCTCTGTCTCCACCTTACATGAGGTTAAGCTCTACCTCTACATTCGCACAAGGCTAATCTCTGCCTTCATTTGCATGAGACTAAGCTCTGTCTCCATAGCTGCATGAGGCTAAGCTCTGCGTCCGATTTACATTCTTTTCATCGAGACTAAGCGATGTCTATCCAACATTATCTACTTTGCTCTTCTTTAGAGCTAAGCTCTGCCCTCCACTTTGCAAGACTAAGCTTTGTCTTGTTGGCATCATGTTATTGCGTCATCGGTTGAAATATCGCCGACCTATCCAAATGCGTCATAGTTCGGAGGCACCATCTTCATTTCCCGAGAACGTCATGTCATGGCCTGAGGATCTCTCTCAATTTTGCATATCATTATTCAAAGGCGCATCATTCGGAGGCACCATCCTCATAGCCTGAGAACATCATTCCATGGCCTGCGAATCTCTCATCAAACAATTCATGGCCCAGGACATCATGATCTGAGGACGCCATCCCTAATCGTCTAAAGAAAACATTCATAGTCCAACGGGAGCTTGCATCATGTTTAAATTTATGCATAGTATATGCTTGTATTGCTTGCATTGGAAGGTAATCCGGCAAGCAACGGCTACACTGCAGGAGCGTTCCCGCTCCAATTCTCCCAGCCATATCAAACCTAACCTCTCCCGTAGTGTCACGCCTCGAAATCCCACCATGGGGCCGTGATGGCATCTAACGTTGAACCCGCTAGACAAGCCAACGTGTACAGTTAAACTAACATGATAACACCGAATTAAAGAAATAAGCTAAAAACAGTTCACAACTTAACAACAAAAATAAATAATGTTTTAAGCTAAGTAAAGACAACATAATACAACGTCGCAAAAATCTCCCAAAACCTGGAGTCACAAACTCACGAACTGTCTATAGGAATTCTAAACACAAAGTCTGAAAAGAAATACATGATTGTCTCCGAAAAACAAGAAGAAAACAAGACAAAAGTGAAGAACTAGGGACAGGAGAGACGCCAAGGCCCACGAACGCCAGCGAGTATACCTTGAAGCCTCTAAGTTGAACTGAAGGAGACTCCCTCAACGCTGTCCACTGGGTCCGAGTGCGGGATCTGCACCACAACAAGATGTGCAGTGTAACATCAGTACAATCAACCCCATGTACTAAGTACGTGCTGAGCCTAATCTCGGCCGAAGTAGTGACGAGGCTAGACTTGACAACAAACATTAACCTCTTATATTCTACAACATATATCGTGGAAAAACAAGGTAAGAGATAACCAATTACGTAGGGGAATACGGGAACAGACAATGGGGTAACAGGTGAAATAGAGCAGTTAATTAAGCACATAGGAACAAAGAAGAAGGCAATTTATCAGAAACATGCTAATGAAACGAATATAATGCCAGAAATGTAATAAATGGCACGGCATCACCCTTTGTGCTTTTAGTATCTTCCTCACAATGCAATGTACGATGTACGATAACATGAATCATGGCACGGCATCACCCTTCGTGCTTTTACTCTCTTCCTCACGATGCAATGTATCATGTATGGTTATGTAATCATGGCACGACATCAACCTTCGTGCTTTTAAATTTAAATCATGGCACGGCATCACCCTTCGTGCTTTTACTCTCTTCCTCACTATGAAATGTATGATGTAATCAATGTAAATCATGGCACGGCATCACCCTTCGTTCTTTTACTCTCTTCCTCACTATGCAGTGTATGATATAATCAATGTAAATCATGTCACGACATCACCCTTCGTGCTTTTACTCTCTTCCTCACTATGCAATGTATTATGTAATCAATGTAAATCATGGCACGGTATCACCCTTCGTGCTTTACACTCTTCCTCACTAATGCAATGACAATTATCAATATGGAAAGGAATGCAGCATAGTGGAATCACAAATCATGATCACCCGGCAAGGGGAAAATATCAGTCATTATCATAACAAATTGCCCGGCAAGGGTCTCAGCTATAACTCACATTTTCAAGTATATCCTTTACAGTTGGGTAATCAATAGGACCATTACATCACGAGTTCATGAACGACGATTTTCAACAACAATCAACTTCCAAGTAGAGATAAATTCATAATACAAAGGATATGGAAGTAAGGACAAGAGTTTCATCAAAAATGGGCTCACAGGCATGCTTGACACAAAATGCATAGGTACTCGTCACCTAAACTATGAATTGGACATGATAAACACTTAGCACATAGCATGTGATACCTATTCCCTCACCAAAGTTAGGCAAGACACTTACCTCGGGTCCAAAATATAGCAATCAACCCTTTAACACCGCCTTTCCTTTAGAACTCAACTCCGGAATGGTATTATCTAGACATAATTAACTCAAGTATATCAATAATGACTCAATAAATCAATTCCATAGCCTAATTACCCATTTCCAAGCATTCTTCCAAAAATACCAAAATTCGANCGACCCCGGGCCTGCTTGGTCCAAACACGAGGATCGGACAAAAACCCGAGCACCCATACCCCCATAAGTTCAAATATATGATTTGTTTTGAAATCCTACCCCAAATTGAGGTTGAATTATCCAAAATCCCATAAACCCTAACTCTACCCAAATCCTCTAATTTCTACTTTGTTTTCATGATTTTTAGGCCTAGATTCTAGTGATTAGTTGATGAAAGTGAGAGGAAATAATGTTAAGAACACTTACCTATGGAGCTATGGTGATTGGGATCTTCAAATTTTGCCTAAGGAGAGTTGGGAGGAAGAAGAGTGGTGAAATATGGAAGAAATCCCGTAATGTTTCTGTTTTGGGGCTTTTAAAATGGCTGGGCTATTTGATTCTCTGCGATCGCGGAAGAAGGGCTGCGATCGCAGAGCTTAAGGACCTACTACTATGCGATCGCGAGAGGAAGGCTGCGATCACAGAAGACCAGTCCACAGACCTCTGCGATCGCGGAGTAAAAGGTGCGACCGCAGAGAAGGATCACCCAGCCCCCACTTAGGTCCATTGGTACACTATGCGATCGCATAGTGCAACAAAACTAACCCCCCTCGATTAAGCCTATGCGATCGCAGAAAGACCTATGTGATCGCATAGAGCAGATACCAGACACCAGCAACCAGCTTAAAACACCAGATTTTTCTAACCTTTAGCACTCCCCTACATACCTGAAACTCACCCGAGCCCTCAGGGTTCAAAACCAAAAACACACACGACTCCCAAATCATCCTACGGACTTATTCATGCACTGAAATCACAAAAATATCATCAAAATCAATGAATTAAACCTCAAAACTCATAGAATTTTCTTAAAACTTCATAAGGCTTAAATATTCTAATTTTGATCTGAAACACGTCATTTTAAGTCCGTTTTACACCAAACTTTACAGATAAGCTATAATATCCTTCCTGATCCTCCGCCACCAATAGTTCTTCCGCAAGTCCTGGTACATCTTTTCGGCGCCCGGATGAATAGAATACCGGGAACTATGGGCCCCCTGAAGTATCAACTCACGCATACCGTCCACATCAGGTACACAAATACGACCCTGCATCCTCAATACTCCCTCAGCATCAACTATAACTTGTTTGGCATCTCCGTGCCTGACTCTATCTCTAAGAACACATAAGTGGCGATCATCATACTACCTGGCCCGAATATGGTCATACAATGAAGAACGGGCCACGATATGGGCCAAAACACTACCAGTCTCAGAAACCTCCAATCTCACAAATCGGTTGGCTAACGCCTGAACATCCAAAGAAAGAGGTCGCTCTCTAACTGATAAATAGGCAAGACTACCCATACTAGCTGATTTCCGACTCAAAGCATCCGCCACCATATTGGCCTTCCCCGGATGATAAAGAATGGTAATATCATAATCCTTCAGCAACTCTAACTATCTCCTATGTCTCATGTTGAACTCCTTCTTTTTAAACAAATACTGCAAGCTCTTATGATCCGTGAACACCTCACATGGCACACCATACAAGTAATGCCTCCAAATTTTCAATGCGTGCACAATAGCTGCTAACTCCAAGTCATGAACTGGATATATCTTCTCATGGAACTTCAACTGAAGAGAAGCATAGGCTATAACCTTGCCATCCTACATCAACACTGCACCAAGCCAAACCCGTGAATCATCACAATACACGGTATACGATCTTGAACCTGTGGGCAAAACCAACACTGGTGCCGTGGTCAAGGCTGTCTTGGGCTTCTGAATGCTCGCCTCGTACTCATCATACCACCTAAATTGGGCACTTTTGTGACTCAACCTAGTCATCGGGGCTGCAATGGATGAAAAGTCCTCCACAAACTGGCGATAATAACCTGCTAAGCCAAAGAAACTCTGGATCTCTGTAGCTGATGTAGGTCTAGGCCAATATCTGACTGGTGAAATCTTCTTGGGATCCACCTGAAACCTTCTAACGATACCACATGTCCTAGAAAGGAAACTGAACTCAACTAGAACTCGTACTTAGAAAATTTGGCATACAACTGACTATCCCTCAGAGTCTGGAGGACAACTCTAAGGTGCTGCTCATGCTCCTTTCGGCTGCAAGAGTATATCAATATATCATCAATGAAAACAATTACGAACGAGTCCAAATAAGGCCAACACTCGGTGCATCAACTCCATAAAAGCGGCGGGGGAATTCGTCAGCCCAAATGACATCACAAAGAACTCATAATGCCCATAACGAGTGCGAAAAGCTGTCTTAGGGACATCAGATTCCCTAATCCTCAGCTGATGGTAACTAGATCTCAAGTCAATCTTGGAAAACACTGAAGCACCCTGAAGCTGGTCGAATAAATCATCAATCCTCGGCAAAGGATACTTGTTAATAATAGTAACCTTATTCAACTGCCGGTAGTAAATATACATCCTCATCGAGTCATCTTTCTTCTTGACAAACAATACCGGAGCACCCCAAGGAAAGACACTAGGCCTAATGAAGCCTTTATCCAACAAATCCTGCAACTGATCCTTCAACTCCTTCAACTCTGACGGGGCTATACGATACGGCGGAATAGAAATAGGCTGGGTGCCCTGAGCTAACTCAATACAAAAATCAATATCCCTATTGAGTGGCATACCCGGAAGGTCAGCAGGGAAAACCTCTGGAAACTCACGAACCACAGGCACCGACTCCAGGGAAGGAATCTCGGTGCTAGAATCACGAACATAGGCCAGAAGAATGACTAGGAGTTCCCTTCCACTCCAAGCGAGGCACCCCTGGCAAAGCCAAGGTTACTTTCTTGGCATGACAGTCCAGAATAGCATAACAGGGGGATAATCAATCCATCCGCAATATAACATTGAAGTCAACCATATCAAGAAGCAAAAGATCAACCTAAGTCTCCAGACCACCCATGACTACTAAGAAAGCACGGCAGACTCAATCTACCACTATCGAATCACCCACCGGTGTAGAAACATGCACAGCGGTACTCAAGGAATCACGGGGCATACTCAAATAAAGGGGAAAATATGAAGACACATAGGAGAATGTAGAACTTGGATCAAATAACATCGAAGCCTCTCGGCTGCAAACTGAAACTGTACCTGTAATAACTGCATCAGAAGCCTCGACATCAGGCCTGGCAAGAAAAGCACAGCACCGGGGCTGAGCCCCTCCAATCTGATCCTCTCTGGGTTGACCTACTGCGACCTCACCTCTACCTCTCGTGGCATGTCCTCCACCTCTATGAGTCTGACCTCTACCTATAGCACCCCGACCGCCACCCCTAGCTGGCTGAGGGGGTGGGGGTGTGCCTGGCGCGGGAACCATAGCACGAGAACCCTGATACTGAGGAACAGTAGAAGCTCGGAGACAATACCTGACAATGTTCCACGGAACACCACAAGAATAACACAGCCTCTGCTGATACGGCTGGGGACTCTGGAACTGTCCCTGACGACCCTGATAACCACCCTAGAAACTCTGAAGCGGCGGTGTACTGACAGGTGCTGGTGGTGCACTGTGAGCTACCTGAAGTGCCGACTGATAGGATTTGGGAGGATGACCTCTGCTTGAAGAATCCCTGCCCCCAGATGAGGCTCCACTAAAATGACCGAAATGACGGGGCCTCTTGTCAGCCCCCTGACCACTACCCTGTGACATAATCATCTCAATCCTTCTGGCCACATTGGTCGCATCCTGGAACGATATATCATTACCTGACTCTCTAGCCATCTGAAGTCTGATAGGTTGGGCCAATCCCTCAATAAATCTCCGAACCCTCTCCCGATCAGTAGCAAGTATCATAAGAGCATGTCGGGCTAGAGTGATTAACCTGGTCTTGTACTGAGTGACTGTCATAGATCCCTGCCTCTGAAGATCCTCTCTCTGAGTAATGGGAAGGAACTTCCCCAAGAATACCTCTGAGAACTGAGTCCAAGTCAAAGGTGCAGACCCAGCTGGTCTGGCTAAGCAATAGTCTCTCCACCAACTCTTGGCTGCGCCAGATAACCGAAAAGCAGCGAAGTAAACTCCGTTCGACTCCACTATACCCATGTTCCGAAGAACCTCATGGCAGCTGTCCAAATAATCCTGGGGATCCTCTGATGGTGAACCAGTAAAAGTATCAGTGAATAACTTAGTGAACCTGTCCATCCTCCACAAGTCATCCGCTTACATAGCTGCTCCCTCTGATACTGGTGCTGCAATACCCGACTGAGCTACTCCGGCTGGCTGAGGTGCCGGAGTCTGAAACTGTGTAGCTAGTTTCTCTACCGTGTGGGTGGCAAGAGTCTGGGTACCTCCCGCAGCCTGAGAGACGGCTGGTGTAGTAGGAAGAAGACTCGCCTGTGCTACACTCTCCATGAGTCTGACTAGACGGACAAGAGTGTCCTGAAGCACTGGGATAGTTAGGAACCCCTCTAGGACCTGAGCTGGTCCAACTGGGACTGCCGGAACTGGGACCTCCTCGTCAGACTCAACCTGAGGGTCCTCCACTAGGGCTACTGCTCTAGGCTGAGCCCGGCCCCGGCCTCGGCCTCTAGTACGGCCTCGTCCTTGACCTCAACCCCTCGTAGGAGTTGTAGCAGGAGTGTCAGGCTACTGAGCGGAACCAAGGGAAGCACGCGTCCTCGCCATCTGTGAGAGAATAGAACAGAAACTCAATCAGTACTCGGAATTCATATCGCACGACAGAGATGAAAAGAAGTGTGGAGTCATCCTAACTTTGCAGCCTCTGGGGATAAATACACACGTCTCCGTACTGATCCCTCAGACTCTACCAAGTTGTCCGTGAGTTGTGAGACCTAAGAAACCTAGGGCTCTGATACCAACTTGTCACGCCCCGCAATCCCACCATGGGGTCGTAATGGCGTCTAAGGTTGAACCCGCTAGACAAGCCAACATGTACAGTTAAACTAACATGATAACACCGAATTAACAGAATAAGCTAAAAATAGTTCATAACTTAATAGTGGAATAAATAAGGTTTAAAGCTAAGTAAAGACAACATAATACAACGTCGCAAAAGATGTGTAGTGTAGCATCAGTACAACCGACCCCATGTATTGAGTAAGTGCCGAGCCTAATCTCGACCGAAGTAGTGACGAGGCTAGACTTGACAACAAACGTTAACCTGTCATATTCTACAACGTCTATCGTGGAACAACAAGGCAAGAGATAAACAATTACGTAGGGGAATATGGGAACAGACAATGGGCTAACAGGTGAAATAGAGCAGTTAATTAAGCACGTAGAAACATACAAGAAGGAAATTTATCAGAAACATGCTAATGAAACGAATATAATGCCAGAAATGTAATAAATGGCACGGCATCACCCTTCGTGTTTTTACTCTCTTCCTCAGAATGCAATGTACGATGTAAGATAACATGAATCATGGCACGACATCACCCTTCGTGCTTTTACTCTCTTCCTCACGATGAAATCTATCATGTATGGAAATGTACTCATGGCACGGCATCAACCTATGTGCTTTTAAATGTAAATCATGGCACGGCATCACCCTTCGTGTTTTTACTCTCTTCCTCAGAATGCAATGTACGATGTAAGATAACATGAATCATGGCACGACATCACCCTTCGTGCTTTTACTCTCTTCCTGCAGTGTATCATGTATGGTAATGTAATCATGGCACGGCATCAGCCTTCGCACTTTTAAATGTAAATCATGGCACGGCATCACCCTTCGTGCTTTTACTCTCTTCCTCACTATGCAATGTATGATGTAATCAATGTAAATCATGGCACGACATCACCCTTCGTGCTTTTACTCTCTTCCTCACTATGCAATGTATGATGTAATCAATGTAAATCATGGCAAAACATCACCCTTCGTGCTTTTACTCTTTTTCTCACTATGTAGTGTATGATATAATCAATGCAAATCATGGAACGACATTACCCTTCGGTGCTTTTACTCTCTTCCCTACTATGCAATGTATGATGTAATCAATGTAAATCATGGCACGACATCACCCTTCGTGCTTTACACTCTTCCTCACCAATGCAATGACAATTATCAAAATGGCAAGGAATGCAGCATAGTGGAATCATAAATCATAATCACCCGGCAAGGGTAAAATATCAGTCATTATCACAACAAATTGCCCGGCAAGGGTCTCAGCTATAACAGACATTTTCAAGTATATCCTTTACAGTTGGGTCATCAATAGGACCATTACATCACGAGTTCATCAACGAGTATTTTCAACAACAATCAACTTCCAAGTAGAGATAAATTCATAATACAAATGATATGGAAGTAAGGACAAGAATTTCATAAAAAATGGGCTCACGGGCATGCTTGACACAAAATGCATAGGTACTCGTCACCTCACCTATGCATTGGACATGAAAAACACCTAGCACATAACATGTGATACATATTCCCTCACCAAAGTTAGGCAAGACACGTACCTCGGGTCCAAAATATAGCAATCAACCCTTTAACACCGCCTTTCCTTTAGAACTAAACTCCGGAATGGTATTATCTAGACATAATTAACTCAAGTTTATCAATAATGACTCAATAAATCAATTCCATAGCCTAATTACCTATTTCCAAGCATTCTTCCAAAAATACCAAAATTCGACCCCGGGCCTGCTTGGTCCAACCACGAGGATCGGACAAAAACCCGAGCACCCATACCCCCATAAGTTCAAATATATGATTTGTTTTGAAATCCGACCCCAAATTGAGGTTGAATTATCCAAAATCCCATAAACCCTAACTCTACCCAAATCCTCTAATTTCTACTTTGTTTTCATGATTTTTAGGCCTAGATTCTAGTGATTAGTTGATGAAAGTGAGAGGAAATAATGTTAAGAACACTTACCTATGGAGCTATGGTGATTGGGCTCTTCAAATTTCGCCTAAGGAGAGTGGGGAGGAAGAAGAGTGGTGAAATATGGAAGAAATCCCGTAATGTTTCTGTTTTGGGGCTTTTAAAATGGCTGGGCTATTTGGTTCTCTATGATCGCGGAAGAAGGGCAGCGATCGTAGAGCTTAAGGACCTACCACTATGAGACCGCAGGAGGAAGGCTGCGTTCGCAGAAGACCAGTCTACAGACCTCTGCGATCGCGGAGTAAAAGGTGCGACCGCAGAGAAGGATCACCAGCCCCCACCCAGGTCCACTGGTACACTATGCGATCGCGGAGAATATAATGCGATCGCATAGTGCAACAAAACTACCCGCCCTCGATTAAGCCTATGCGATCGCAGAAGGACCTATGCGATCGCATAGAGCAATGTACCAGACACCAACAACCAGCTTAAAACACTAGATTTTTCTAACCTTTAGCACTCCGTTACCTACCCGAAACTCACCTGAGCCCTCGGGGTTCAAAACCAAAAACACACACGACTTGCAAATCATCCTACGGACTTATTCATCCACTGAAATCACCAAAATATCATCAAAATCAATGAATTAAACCTCAAAACTCATAGAATTTTATTAAAACTTCATAAGGCTTAAATATTCCAATTTCGATCCGAAACACGTCATTTCAAGTCCATTTTACACCAAAATTTACAGATAACTCACATAACATACATCAACCCTGTTCCAGGCTCCGAAACCATAATACGGGCCCGGTAACACGATTTTCACATTAATATTCATTTTCAAAAACCTTAATTATTTTCAGAAAATAATTTTCTTTAAAAAATCATTTCTCGGGCTTGGGACCTCAGAATTCGATTCCTGGCATACGCGTGAGTCCCATATTTTCCCAAGGTCCCGGAGGGACCATCAAATCATGAGTCTGGGTCCGTTTACCAAAAATATTGACCAAAGTCAACTTTATTCCATTAATCATTATGAAATCAACTTTTCATCAAGTTTTCACATAAAAGCTTCCCGGCAACACGCCCGGGCTACGCATGCATATCGAGGCGAGATTACCGGAGGCGTTCGGGGCCTCGAAACACAATTTCTGCTAAATTACACAAGATGACCCTTTTGGGTCATCACACGTAGACCGTTCATTCATCTAGCCCTAGATGTTACGTCCATTATTGTGATGACTTCACCGGTATACTTCGTCGATGGATCCGGAACTACATACGGCCTGATTCCTGTAAAACCAGGGATATGTAGGCAGCTCAGAAACCAGGGCGCGGCCCTAAATCTCTCAAATCGTTTTGCTCGGTCAAATTTGGCCATCTATCTTTACCCAACAACTCTTTCATCCTTTTCGGGTAAAGAGGGGCAGCTGTTGATACCCAATTTTTCCTAGAATATTTCAAAATGCATATATGTTTTCAAAATCATGCATTAGCATCAATTGGTATTTTTTCATAATTTTTTCTATGTTTTTATTAATATGTCCAGTACTTTATTTCCGATAAATAATTACAAAATTGCATCACAAACGACTTCCAAACATTTATTGGTTTATTATTTATATTTATGGACCTATTGAGCCCAAATTATTTCATAATTAGCCAAACTGGCACCTTTTGGCTATAATTGCAATAACTTTACAATTATAGCCCAATCATATAATTTTGTACCATTTTTTCAGAATAAATTAATCATTTATATTGTAAATACTGAATAAACATTTTAAAACTATTGTCCATGCATAAATTCTATTTTTATAATTATTAGCTATTTTTTACAAATTGTTTAATTAATTTACATGGGGTATTTAACAAATGGCCCCATTTAATTCAATTATAACCAATTATAGCCAGCCCAAAATGCCTAACTACACTAGCCCAAGACCCCAGGCCCAAATCCTAATACTACCCAACCCAAATCTGCCCAAATCCTGGCATTTGATTATTTTTTATCAACGACCCATGTTATTTATTTCCTAATTTAACCTAACGACTACCCCTCCATACCCCTCATTTCCCCCTCACACTCTCCGTCGTCACACTCTCCTTTTCTCCCAAACTCTCTCTACCCTAACCCTAATCTCCCTTCGTCGTTTCTTTCCCGTCGTCAACTATGGTGGCTCACTACCACTCCCAGCCTTAACGGCTCTCCTATGACCAGGATTTCTACTATCTTTGAGGTCCTCAAGGGACCAATGGCCGGTCCAATCACACACTAACCTGTCCTCACCATCCTCAGGCCACCATGGCTCATTTTGAGTAAGATCGTTCTATTTCTTGGCTAAACATATGGGTTCTAAGCCGATATCTCTCATTTCTGGGTTATTTTCTAGAAACCCTAATTTCATATCTTAACTCTTTAGATCTGTAACATGTCTGAGAATATTTGAGCTATTTTTGCTTGTTTTTTTGTGAAAACTTTCTCTTCAAAGTGTTGCTTCATTTCCTAATTAGGGTTCTAGAACTTTTCTTCAAAATGATTTTCTCTGATTTTTAAGTGTTAATCTCTTATTCTTATGTGTTTAAACGATTTTTGTTAAGATCTCCCTTAACCCTAACTAGTTATGTCGAAAACCCCTAATTTCTTAGCATTAGGTTTGGATTCTGAGTTAGTCATTGTTGTTTTTCATTCGATTTTTTTTTGCGTCTGATTCTTATGAATTCTACTTTTTTGAATTAGAGTTTTTGTGATTTTTTACCCTATTGTTCCCTATTAGGGTTTCAGACATGATTACTTCTATTTATAATTTGTTTATTTTGGTTATTCATGGAAGTTTATATTATTTCCCCTTAAAATCAGTACTATTTTTTTATTCTTGAATCCTTGATTTACTGTGTTGATTCTCCTATACTGATTTTCGGCTTTTTTTTCCTATTTTCACAACCTTTAAAGCATTTCTTGCCTTATTATGTGATTAACCGTATTATTTACTGATTATTACTATTATTTCCTTAATTAGACCTTTGTGTATCTATCCCTAATTACCTATTTTTTACCTATATTGTTTGAATTATTTCCTTAATTGTTACCTGCTCTTAATTACTCCCTTAATTAAGGGAAGACTTGGCTGATTTTACTCTTAACTGATTCTGTAGTTCTACAATTACTGAACAATTGATTCTTGCCTTATTTACCTATCTTTCAACTTCTATATATATACATTATTCTACTCTCATTAACACACGAACACATTCAAAAACTCTCTCTCATACTCAAAGCTTTTCTACTCTCTTTGTTTCTTTGTTACTTACTACTGTTCTGAATTAGCCGGCTACATGCCAAGGCTAATTATTGCGCTCTCCTATTATTTACTTTGTGTTTACTATCTCTTTACTGGTATGTTCTGATTTCAATTCAAGACCCAAAACCAACATGTTTCTTTTACTGCTCCAGTTTATCATGTTTCTGATCTGTTTCTATCTATGGTTTTGTTGTTCAACATGTAATTGGCATGTCTACATCATTGTTCATCTACCATATTATATTATGTCCCACTCTCCCTTAGGATCAGTATGCTTATGAATATGTTACCCCCTTGTAGTATGTCCCAATGTGACTCTGCTCTATCTTATGTTTACCTGGTTTCTAGTATGAACCTTTCTTTGCAAAGCAATTGTATTCTAAGTTGTCTGATTTTGTGTTGATTCTGAAATTCATGCTATGTTGATACCATTAGCTATCCCCTAATCCCCATAAACCCCCTACAAGAACTTCTATGCTCAAGTATACTATGTGCTCTATGTGTCCCCAATTCCCATCACCACTGTATGAAGGATTGTGATTCGAATGTGCTGAATTTGTTTGTGTTGTGATTAGTCTACTTTTTGTTAATTGTCCTACTCTTGTCAAAAAATTGTTTTTTACTAAACAACTCTCCTATTTTATAAAATTGTTTCAACTAAGTCTTTTTCAAGCATTGTCTTTCCTATTAAAACCTTTTCAAAACTATGTCAAGCACTGTCACTCTACTCTTAGGTCATTAGGTTATGCCCCTCCAGTGTATGACTGCCTTGGGATTCCTGTGAGATCCCTTGAACTCTAATGCACTGGGCTGGCCCTTCCACACTACACCTACTCAATTATGGTTATGAAATCTAGGTGTGAGCACTGCCCGGGATCCCTTAGGTCCTTAGGGAACTCTAACATACCCGGATATGAGAAAGGCTATGAAACATTTGGGCACTTGAGGTTCTGGGAATCTGGGCCTGTTTTTCAGGCTCCCTATAGTTTAACTTCTCATTTTCCTGTATATATTTATGTAATTTACTTAGCTGGTCTGTAATAATTATTTGTAAACAGATATTAGGGATGGCTAGTGAAGTGGGGAGGGTAGCCATATAGTTTTGTTAACATCATCAACATCATCGGGTAGAAATCATGTTTTAGGCTTTACATTGTTTCTATCTGCACTAGAATCCATGTTTTAGGACCAGCATGTTCATTCAAACCATGCCAAGCATGCACTAGATACCATGTTCCTAGGATTTCATGTCTACTGTTCAGCATCTCATCCATGCTTTATGTTTATTGCTTAGAAATCCTGCTCCTAGGACAATAAACAACGTTAACATAAAAGTTGTTACTCACGTGCATTCAAAATCATATCTCCATCACGCTGTAACTTCTTGTGCATTTTAGAAATCATGCCTTTAGGAATTCTATGTATCCTGAAATTATGTCTTAACCATCCTGCATTTATATGTGCATATTAGATACCATGCTCTAGGATTTTGCTTACATCTGCTTAACCATGCCTAGTTTAACTACTGACTCACGAAAAAGGTAGAAACAGTGTCACATCTAATTTTCTTGCTCTTAATAAAACTAGTAACAATCTCTGCATAATCGTATCACCTAGAATAGCATGCTTTTAGGTAAAACAACTTCTGAACTGTTTTTAACAATTCTAGTAATTATTATGCACAATCCCACGCCTAGGCATGCCTTAGGTAATCAATCCCTTTAAAAGCCGGAACACTGCTTGGTTGTGTTTACTGTTTAAAGACACATGTTCTAAAACCAGTAGACAAACTGATTTGGTCCTGCTTCTGGTTGTTTGTGTTTGAGATGTGTTGTTTACATGCAATATTTGTGGAGGTAAACTTGATCCTCTTAATTGCTTCTTTCCTATTTTATATGTTCAAGTCCTATCTGCTCTTGCCTTTCGCCTAGTATTTTCTCCTTTCAACCTTAGGGGTCTGTCTATAACTGCCTATAGGTAGAGGTCCTAAATTCCTCCACGGCCATTAAGAAGGTACGGGTAACAACACGCATAGAACTCGCTAAACAACACTCGCTTTAATAACCGCTAAGGGGTGGGAAAGGGTAGATATGGATATGATATCTGGTGCGCTAATGCAATGTGTAGCCCCTCTTCTGAGGAGTGATTAACGGGCATTGTACTGATGTGATACTATAGGATAAAAAACCTAGGACCCCGTATCCTTTATATATGTGTGTTTAGATCATAACTCTTTCAAAACTTTATATGTGTGCCTAGACTATAAATCTTTTAATCTTTAGCACATATGTGTGCTTAGACTACAAATCTTCTCAAAATGTTTACTTGTTTACCGATGTGTTTTTATTGCTTATGTGCTACCTGTTTTAAAATTCACAAAGCTTGTTTGGCCAGGAACCACAGTTGTGGACTTTGAGGGGTGCATAACACATTCCCCTTGGAGTAATTTCAATCCCTTACCAAATCTCTAGTTATTCAATTAGTGTTATTGTGACCCTTAATAGGTGTCATAACGTACCTTAAAATCGTTAGGTGGAGACTCTTCAATTCCTTATCCCTTTCCCAAACGGAAATGATTTGTCCCAATAATGTCGAATACCATGACCGATTCGAAAGGGGAGGAAAGAGGGGGGCGCGACAGTCAGTCGGCCTGATAATTCGGGTTTATGCAATATATTTTGAAGTGGGTATGTCGTTAAAACACATATATGGTGACATTTAAAATAAGGCTTCAATTTTCGAGATGCACTTATTAATGCAAGAGCTGATTTTTACAAGTGTGGATATCTGGTTTCAGCATCTCCCAGGGTTCGACTCACATAGTAGACAGGGAATTGCGTACCTTGCTCATCTCAAACCAACACGCCACTTACCGCTACTTCGGACACTGCTAAGTACAAATATAGCATTTTTTCCTCCTTTGGGGTGTGGAGCAAAGGCGGACTTCAGAGATACCGCTTTAACTCCTCAGAGGCGCGTTGGCACTCCGGATTCCACTCAAAGTTGTTTTTCTTCTTGAGTAGGGATAAAAAGTGATGACTCCGATCTGACAACCTTGAGATGAACCGTCCTAACGTCACAATCCACCCGGTCAGCCGTTGTACGGCCTTCACATTGTTTTCCACTGTGATTTCTTCGATGGCCTTGATTTTGTCGGGGTTTATTTCAACCCCCCTTTTTGATACCATCAAGACTAAAAATTTCCCAAACCCACGCCGAAGGCGCATTTCCCGGGGTTGAGCTTCATGTTGTAGCTTCGAAGAATGTCGAAAGTTTTCTGCAAATAAGTCAAATGGTCCTCTGTGTGCAGGGACTTAACCAGTATGTCATCAATGTAAACTTCCATGGATTTGCCTATTTTATGTTCGAACATCTTATTAACTAAGTGCTGGTACATAGCCCCTACGATTTTTAGCTCGAAGGGCATTACATTATAGCAGTATGTGCCATACTTCATGATGAACGAAGTTTTTTCCATATCCTCGGGTTTCATTTGAATTTGATAATACTCGGAGTAGGCGTCGAGAAAGGTGTGGATCTCGTGGCCAGCCATGGCATCAATCAAGAGATCGATGTTGGGCAACAAGAATGAATCTTTAGGGCATGCTTTATTTAAGTCCTTATAATCTATGCACATTCTTAACTTTTTTCACTTTTTGGGAACTACTACCACATTGGCCAACCATTCGGGATATTTTAGTTCCCTGATGGACCCTATTTTGAGGAGTTTTAATACCTCGTCTTTGATGAACGCATGCTTTACCTGAGACTGAGGCCTCCTTTTTTGCTTCAACGGTTTGAACCTGGGGTCGGCGCTTAGCCGATGAGTGGTTATTTCCGGCATAATCCCTGCCATGTCTAAGTGGGACCAGTCAAAACAATCAACATTGTTAACAAGAAATTGAATGATTTTATTTCGGAGTTCAGGTATTAATCCCGCTCCCAGGTATACCTTTCGATCTAGAAGACGTTCCATCAATAAAACTTGCTCCAGGTCCACAACCGTAGATTTTTTTGCGTTCGATTCTTTGAGGGAAATGAAGGTTCGAGGGGTGAGGAAGTACTCTTCATCATCCTCGAGGACCCCTTTATGTTTTGACCCCTCCGAGGCGGAGTATATGGGTGTCGGTGCCATGCAATGTACTGCGAACATTTCCTTTGTTGCGTGTTGCTCACCGTACACCATTTTTACGCCATCTTTAGTTGGGAACTTCAACATCTGGTGGAGATTCGATGGTACCACCCTCATGTTGTGTATCCATGGCCTTCCAAGCATGGCGTTGTATCTCGTGTTACCCTCGATATTGACTAGGAGGATTATTTCCCCCTTCGTCATTTCACTCGTCATGTTAAACCCACTAAGGGCTCTACAATCGGGTACGATTTGGTCGAGCAGCTCGAGCTGCTCCACTACCCCAAATCTGATTATATTGGCCGAGTTACCTGGATCTACGAGCACACACTTAATTTGAATGTTATTTAAGAGAAAATAAATTACCAGTGCATCATTATGTTGTTGGGACAAGGCTTCAAAATCTTCTTTTCTGAACACAACAGTTCCTTTAAGCATACAACTTTGTGTTCGTTCTTTCGTGGTGATGGGAACTTTGGCGCGTTTGAGAACGGGTTCTTGCGGGACATCAAATTCTCCAATAATAACGTGAACGGCGTGCTGCAATTCTTCTGGCCCATTCTTCCAGTTTGATCCTCTTTCTCATAAATGGTTCTTGGCTCGATCGTCGAGAAATTCTCGAAGATGCCCCTTTGTTGAACGACCAGGTCGCTTCTTTTCGAGTGACAGTTCTTCGTGCTTCATGTGGGTCTTCTCCACGTTCACTTCCATCTGTATGGGAGCTTATATTGATATACAGAGCGTTGCGTGAACCTTCATCGACAGGGATTTGCACTGGTTCCCCCTCAGGGTTTTGCGGTGGTACACCGGCACCTGAAGTAGCTGCGACGTTCTCTCCATGATCCTCAGGACCATTGTTTTCATGTGCATTCAATGAGTTAGACATTTTCTGACCTGAAATTGAAGATTCTGGGACAAGAAAAAGTGTAAAGAATAACTTGTATTTTTAGAAAATCAGCACTAAAATAGTCACTATTATTTTTATCCCCTCAGTGGTCGCCAAACTGTTTACCTTAAAAATGGTGATTACAATTATATTTGATTTTGTGGTTCTAAAAATGTGTGACCTATTTTAATACCAGTTGTTTAGGCAATAGACGCTAAGTGAGAAGTAAGAAAGCAGGATAAGAGCGAAGAATGACGAGATTGTGCAAATCGGGCAGTTGAGATATGTGGTCTCGAGCTTGGTCGAAATAGGCCTCGAGGTCGAGCTTGAGAGCTTGAAAGGGAGGGCGTTCGAAGATGGTACAACAGTATTAAAGGCCTCGAAGATGGCCTCTTTAAGATCAATAACTAGTAATAAGTGAAGAAAAATTAATGAACATAATAAGTGAAAGCCAAGAAGCCAATGGAACAATTGTAGAGAATGTTTGAGTTAAAGAGCAGAGAATGTTCTTGTTATTGTATTGAATATCATGTGTGTTACAAAAAGACAAGGTTCCCTTTTATATAGGAGGGAGAATCCCAACATAGTACATGTGCAATTATTACAAAGAAATGTAGTTTGTGTAACTATTTAATGTCACGGTACAGACTTGTACTATTCTTGCAGACTGGGTCAGCTTTAACCACGTGCCTTTTTGGAACTTTCCGCTCTTCCACGATGGTCTTCCATCTTTTACCATTCCTCCAGGTATTTCGATCGCTCGGGATACGTCCTCGAGGAATGCACCTCGGGGTTGAACTTCGGATCCTGCTCCGATACAATCGAGGTCGAGGCTCGGAACACTGTAAAAGCCTCAAAATCGGCCTTCCCCGATTTTACCGTATACTCCATATATACTTGCATGTGTTGTGTTTAAATTTTGCAGGTAATCCAGGAGATAACTGCTCTCTGAATAGGAGCAATCTTCTCTCCGGTTTCCGATCAACGTTCACATCCTGCAATTATTTCAAACGTAACCAACAACCATCAGTTACCCACTCTTACTTGATAACCGTTCAAATACTCATTTTGAGATACATCCATAACGTTTCAGATTCACATTCACGACAGAAACCTTTCCGAATTATACGACCATTCCTATAACAACTCCATCGGTTCAGTTCACCTATGGATCCAAAACTACACACGACCTGATTCCTGTAACACCAGGGATATGTAGTCAACTCAGAAACCAGGGTTCGACCTCCATTTTTTCAAATCACCTTGTTCGATCAAAATCGGTCATCATTTCTTTACCCGACAACTCTTTCATCATTCCCGATAAAGAGGGGCAGCTGTTGATATCCAATGTTTCTCTCATATTTTTAGAATACATATATATACTTTCAAAATATCATATTTTCATCATTATTTAATTTTAAAAACTATACAAGCATTTTCTATAATTTTCCATAATTTTTAAAGCTCAAAATTATTTTCTTTTACATTTTTTATTATATAAATATCTAATAATTATCCTTTGAATTATTTTGGTGATGACTTAATCATCCAAATTTATTATTTTACACCTACATGTATGTTTTTTAGTATTTTAGTTAATTTTCAATAGAAAACATTTGCACTTTTATGCTAATTACATATTTTTGCAATAATAGCCTACACTTTGCAATTAACTACATTTATTATTTTATTCAGAGTTAAGACAACTTTTTTACATGTTTACACCCTTCAGCTATTGTTTTAAAGTACTTATTTGCTTAAATATTATTTTTTTAATACCTATTTAGCTATTTTATTAACCAATTTTTCTTAATTTCTTTATTTTTTTAAAGGCTTGCCAGGTTTTTAAGCTAATTTTCGGACCAAGATGGCTCAACAACTATGCCAACATCATCTCCCCTCTCAGCAGCCCAAACCAGCTAACCCTTTCATGAATGTGGTCGCGACCCATTTTAAACGACCCGCTCCACTCCCCTTTCGATCTCGAACGCTGAATCTAGCTCGTCATGGATTCTTACCATGATTTACTTACCTTTTCCGGATTATACCATTATTACTTGTGTAGACACGGTTTTACTTAGTACTCGCCCAATTTTGGCAAGTATCAGTCTTTAAACAAAAGGAAATCAGCCTTATTCTTCAAGAGTTGGACGATATTTCGTCCTTATACATTCATAGCAAGTCTATGAGGCTCAGATCCACCAAGATCTCCGGCCAATTTCTGATCCTAGTCAAATTAGGGTTTACCGGGTTTCTTCTCCTAATCTGATTCTAAATTTATTTGTTTGTGTTCTTCTTTCCTTTTTTATGTTTGATTGATTGTACTTCCTTACTTATGTGTTGATTTTACCACTATATAAACCCCTCCCTCATTTCTCTTTGGATGCACCTTTAATTATTAAGTTTCACTAAAACTAAAGGCTTTCACTATGTTATTCTTATTCTCTATGCTGTGGCTCTTGGCCAGCTGAAAGCCAAAGCCACCGGAATTCTATTTTTCGACTTTCCTTGGTGTGAACACTGCCCTGGGTTCCTTTCAAGCCCTTGGAAACTTTGATGCACTAAGGTCCTGGGTTATACTGCTCTTTGTTGACGTCCAGAGTGTTGTGTCTATTATTTCCTGCTTGACTATTTGTCAATCAGTAACTGGTGAGTCCTTTAGCCTTTGTAATGTTCATTCTCCTGTGTTCATGATCTGCATATTCGTACCTCTGAAATTTCATATCCCAGTATGTTTCTAGACTAATCTCTATATGCAACCTTGCTAGTATTGAATCTTTTTGTGATATGAACCTCTTTAGAGTTTGATTATACCTACATAGCCAGCTCCAAGATATTTTTATGCTAAACTTGAACAGTTTGGACTCTTTTAAGTTTGTTTAGCTTAATGTGTTAGTACTTTGAATGTTTATATTGGCTATGTGGCATCAGTTTGTTTCCTGCTTTATCCTGGGTCTTTATAGTGATCGACTTGTCTCTATAATGTGCCCTAATCTATATTAAGACATTCACTCTAGATATGACTTTAACCTATGATTATTTTTATCACCCAGTATGTCTTTAGCTTTCCCAATTCTGTATTCCATAGTAATTAGTTTGGGGCCTTTTAGAATAGCTTCTTAACGTGAATTACCCTAATGACATTTGACTATGTTTTTCCTTGTTGATGTGAGTTGGTTTGTTTAATTTCTGGTGTTCGGCATAATTTGGACCCTTGGGCTTTGAACCTATTAAGTTAGTGCTCTATTTTATCATGTTTGCAATAATGCGCCTTTGTATATTAGTTTTGTAATCCCAGAAGTCATAATCCCCTTGCTTCCTACAAAATGTTCTCTGCCCCAATATGCTAAGTGATATGAACATTTCTTTTTGAGTTTGTTTATCCTCTTTACTGGTATGTGCATTATGTAATCACCTCTGCAATGTTTTTTTCTAAAATGCAAATGCACCTCTCCAAACTCTACCATTTGATCACTATTGTTTCACTCTCATTGGTTACTTACACTATTCTGAACCTATAACTCTTGGCCGGCTGAAAGCCAAGGCCACTAAGGCTTTCTCTATTGACCTCCCTAGTGTGAGCACTGCTCGGGGTCCATTTGAGACCCTTGTGAACTCTTACACACTAGGGCTTAAGTTTCCTTTGGCCATTTTCTCTACTACTAAGACTTGAGTTCTCTTTAACACTCGGTTATGTCCCATTTCTGTCTATTGAATGTGCAAATTGATTTGTTTGAGTGATTGGTTCCTGGACCATATGGTCAACCTACGGTTGTTTTGTTTGGTTTGAGTTCTCCTATGGTTTTGGTCTATGTTGATGGATGTAGTCCCTGTTGAACTCTGGGTGTGCTAATTGGTGGAGAAAGAGTTTGGTTGAAGGACCGACCATGTTGGGTATCTCTTTGGGCCTGTCTTGGGCCTACTGTAATTACTTGTACTAATTTTGTAATCACATTCATTATTGGGTCTATAATATATGTAATAACAATTGGGGTGTTAGTGAAATTGGGAAATGGGTATATCCCAATACTTGCATGAAAAGGGTAGAAAGCATGTCTATAGGATTTATGTGATCTATTTTCTATCCGACCTACTATATGTGTCATTTAAGTATCTGTGTGCACTATTAGAGACCCTGTCATTAGGGTAATCACACACTCACGTAACTGGTATACTATCAAAGCATCATTGCTTTATCAATTCTCATGTCTACCGCTATGTTTCACTAGTTAGCATGCCTATAGGAAATAAATGCTAATAATTGCTCTTTAATCTGCACCATGTTCATTAGATACCATGCTTATAGGATTTTAACTATTTAATTCCCTATTGAATCATATTGTCCATCTAGAAAGCCTTCCTATAGGAGCTAAATGAATAAAAATCAGTTGCAACCGTCAATCTTTAGAAATCATGCCTATATGACGTCATTATCCGCTCGAAAGTATTAATACTGGATTTTTCAGACATTGTTTATTGTTTAGCCACGCCACTATTAGAAAGCATGAGTAAGTCTGAGCATTTCCAATAACTTTTATTGTCCCTTACTTTGTAAACCACTTGGAGATCATGCATATAGGTTTTATTAATTTGTAATCTGTAACTCCGACTTAGCAGCATCAGATACTCATAAACTGGTAATTGAGGAATCATCGGTCTAAAATGGCCTGCACATCTAAATCAGATCACATAGAAACCATGTCTATAGAGCTTAACGACTTAAATCTCCCTCAATTCTGAAACTACCTAATGCCTAACGTAGAAATCTGTTTGCGTGCATTTGTTGTCTAATTGTGGGGGCTAACTTGAGCCTTTAACTGTATTTAATTGCAATCCTATTTATTTTGAATTGTCGCTTAGTTTTGACATTTTCTGAGCGGCGTAAGTCAAGACTAGATTCACCAAAAGTAAAGGTCCAATGCCTCCTGGACCATAGGTATGGCACGGGTAGTGCACGCATAAGGCACGGTTTAGAATCAACTAGTGCACTTTATGTAATAAAGATAGTAATCGGGTCGCATGAGATGATAGCATGTGCCCGCTGAATAATACGAGTAACACCCCATCTTGAGGGAGTTACGCAATATTATTTATGTTGCACGGGGTGATCCTTTAGGCTAAAAAACTTAGGAACCCCCATCTTATTCTTATTTAATTTTGAATCAAGCGTTTGTATTTACTCAAAGTCTTTTGATAATAAAATTTCCCAAACTTCTTACTTTTCTCTATCTTTTTTATCTGAGTAATTCATATAATCCAAGTTCTGTCGGGACCCATAGTTGTGGACCTCGAAGAGTTCCTAACACCTTCTCTTCATGGTAATTTCAAGCCTTTTACCCGATTTTTGGTGATGCAAACTAGTCAAGCCTGAGTCATATGCAAATAGGTGCCCTAACGCACCTTAAACCGTTAGGTGGAGATTCTCCTCTTTTAATACATCCTTAAAAGAGTTGTCACATGTCGAAACCCGATTTCGCGAGAAAGAGGGGCGCGACACTTGTTAGACAATGCTTCCTTCTTTTAATGGTATTAGTTATCCCGTAGCTTTATTATCTCCATTAATTTCTTAAGAGGGTTTACTGGTACTTTTATGGTATATTATGAATTAGTCTCGCTGAGAAGTATTACTTGTGTGAAATTTCATATTGTACAAGCTTCCTATTTGTTTCGGTTTGAAGTTTAAGCATTGTGAAGGGTTTTGTGATTTGAATTGTGAAGTTTTTGTACTTACTGACTAATTTATATTGATATGGTGGGATCGGGTTGTGCGTCGCAACAGGTAAAATAAAGGTGATATATTGAGGAGGAATAAGGGTGAATTGATATTGTATGGTGGGATCGGATTGCACGCCGCAACAAGTGTAATAAGGGTGGATTGTTTGGTGAAATAAGGGTGAACTGTGATTGTGATTATTGTGATATGGTGGGATTGGGTTGCACACCGCAACAGTGTTATGTATATTCTGTTGTTTATGTTATTATGAGGAAATAAGGGAGGAATGAGATATTGTATGGTGGGATCAGGTTGCGCGCCACAACAACCTATGTGTATATGTTTTCCCTGACTGTGTTAGCTGTACGGTATTTTTAATTTCTCTTAAAGATTGGTAGTATCTTAACATTGTTGAATTATTTCAAAGAACTGTAGTTACTTCTTACCAGTTACTATTTTATTCTATTATCTTCTTTATTCTGATTTTATTATGTATATCGTACGCAGGCTATATAATGAGTGACATGTTATAGCCTCATCACTCCTTTGTCGAGGTTAGGCTCGACACTTACCAGTACATAGGGTCAGTTGTACTGATACTGCACTCTGCACTTGTTGGGCAGATTTTGGAGCTGGTCCGAGTTGATCGAGAGGTTGGCTGTATGATTTATCGGCTAGGAGACCCAAGGTAGAACTGTCGGCTACCGCAGGCCCTGGCGTCCCCTTCTGTACCTCTTACTTTATTGTTTCTATTTTTCGAAAATAGTTGTGTTCCTTTCAGACTTTTATTTGTAGTAAATTCTAGAATGTTCGTGAATAGTGACTCCAGATTTTGGGTAGTGTATATATATATATATATATATATATATATATATATATTTTGAAGCTGCTATACAAAAATTCCGCATTTAATTTAATTCGTTATAGCTTAATTGTTGTTAATTACTGATTTGTAAAAGAATTGGCTCATAATTCTCTAACGTTGGTTAGTCTAGCAAGTGTAACGTTAGGCGCCATCACGATCCCGATGGTGGGAAATTCGAGTCATGACAACTTTGTAATTAGTTAAGGAATTGTAATCATAGCCTTTTGGTCTTTATCCCTTTTGAAATTAATTAATGTAAACTTAATTATTTTATATAAATGTAGTATAACTTATAATATTAAATACTACTAATTATTGCAATTAGTTGATTATTTGTAAAAGTACTTCACTAGGACACGCATTTTGAATTATTGAAATAGTAAACTAATTAACTATTTTAAGAAGTAATTTATTGAATTAATTATAGAACTTACGAAATAAAATATTTTAATATTCCTAAAATAGTAAATATATTTGTAATTACATAATACTAATAAATAATGATTAATTTCAAAAACTAATACTCCATTAATTTGTAAAAATAGGTATTTATTAACATAAAATATTTACAAATACTCAATTTAAATTATTAAGAACGCATTAATTTTAAAAGGGTGGTCAAAATTGACCGTCAACAGTTTCCCTCTTTGACCGGAGACAATGAAAGTGTTTTTGGGCAACGAAATTGAACTAAAGCCAATTTTGTCCCAACTTTTAGGCAGATATTGCAGGAAACGGGAATGGTGAATTGCAAGAGTGAATTGAGGAAGAATCTAGAAAGATTTGGGAGTATTGGGCTGAATTCTTACTTTGAATTGCTTACATACCTCGGGCTTAACGAGGATCAGACCTCATGTAATTTTGGAGTAGGGACTTTGGGGGAAAAAAACTCGCAGGAATTGCCCTAGTATCATATTGTGGAGATACACCAATACGGAAGATTGGTCACTCATGGTAGCTTGAAGATTGGTCCCTATAACATTGTAGTCTTGTCTATTGCTAAGAAAAGTTCCACACTGTGGTGTTTGTTCTTGCAAAACAAATGAAATACACGCATAGAAATATATTTTAATGCATATATATTAAGATGCTATGTAAATGATGTAGGAATGATGATTTCTTGCTACCGGCGAGCCGTTATTTTTGATTGGGATGATGGGATAATTGATCCTGACTCGATTTGTTAGCCGGGTTGTGTACTGTTCCGCAACTGTGATAGCATTTGAAAATTGTCTCCGCTTGTTGGGAGAGCTTGGTTGCTAAAGTGTGTCTCCGCTTGTTGGTAGAGCTTTTCACTAAGAAATCTCTCCGCTTGTCGGGAGAACTTGATTTGTAAAGTGCGTCTCAGCTTGTTGCGAGAGCTTTGCACTGAAATGTAAATTATTCGCTGATCAGGAGTGATTGATTACAATAATAATCATGCCTGAACAAAACATTAAATTATTCAAAGTAACGAAAAATGAAACAAAAGCATGCCCAAGAGGTACTCTTGGCTGCAAAGCTAGGTTGCAGCCATCGATTGGCAAAACGCTGGTAATGAGGTTTGTGATTGCCTATTCCAGTGTCGGTGATGGTGGAGTGGTGCTGCAAATTGCTTTCGTTGTCAAAGTTTGTAGTCTTCTATATACAAGGCTCCAGTTGGCGAAGCTGACGTTCGATTTGTACAAGGCGCTCTGATTGATTGAGCTGATGGTTTTGCTATATACAGGATTTCGATTGGTGAAGCCCGCGCATGATTTTTATAGGACTCCCCAATTGATTGAATTGACGGTTTGCTATATACAGGATTTAGATTGGTGAAGTTTACGTGCGATTTTTAGAAGGTGCTCCGATTGATCGTGCAGGGGGTTTGTTATGTACAAATTTCCATATCAGTTGTCTGATTCCGAGGCACCTGCAGAGGATTCGAGAGTTACCTTTAGCTGTACTAGAAACTTTTAAGTAAAAAGGAAGGATAGATCATCTTAGGCAAGTGGGGGATCCCTCATTTTTCCCAGTGCGGTCCTAGTGCTTCCTTATTGCCTGTTGACCCTACACTGAAAGAAAACTCTTGGTTTGCCCCAGCCTTTGACATGATTGCGCCACGAAGTTTGGTAGATGGAACAAAGTACTGCACACACACACACACACACACACACACACACACACACACAGATATATATATATATATATATATATATATATATAAGAAAACATTTTAAAAATACTTGTTTCTTTTAAGGAAAATGTCGTCGTTACGGATTATGACATGTTACGAAAGGTTCTCCATACGCGAACGTATTCCTTTGAGAACTTCGTCCTGTTGATGTCGATCTTCTGTGACGCCTCTGATATCGCGACTACTCGTTGTTGCGAACGCTTCCTAATTAGAACTAATGCATTACAAAGGCTTTCCTAAGGTTATGACCGAACCCTTTCAGGTTGCCTACTTATCTGAAACGCAATCAGGTCTGAACATAGTTTGTGGGATGATGATAAAATATGATGAAGATGACTGAGCCTGACTCAGGCGGCCTACATATCCAAATAGAATAAGGTCGAAGTGTAGTTCGATTACAACAAATGCTAAATTATGAGATTAAGAATCAAAATGATTGATTCTGACTCAAACAACCTACGTATCCAAGTGGAATCAGGCAAGAATGTGGTTCAATTACAAAAGAAGACTGAACCCGATGAGGATTTCCTACGTATTCCTTTCTGAGGAAATCAAGTCGTTGTAGTTCTTGAACAACATACAAAAGTGATATTTATTTTTTCTATTACAAGAGAAAGGGGGTAGAGAAACCAAACCCTACATGGGTTGCCTATGTATCCCTCCATGGGAAGGCAGGTTGAACGTAGTTCTGTTACATCACTAAACCTAACTCTATTTGTTTTCAGGCATAGTATCTCTTGATTTTGTCAACGTTGATAGGCCTCGTGCTGACTCTTCCATCCATTTCTGCCGAGATTAGGGCTCCACTCGAAGGTGCTTGGTGAACCACGCAACGACTTTGCCAGTTTGGAGCAAACTTTCCTTTGGCTTCTTCCTGATGGGGAAATATTTTCTTCAGAACCAACTATCCCGGCGTGAATTGGCGAGGCTTCACTCTTTTGTTAAATGCACTGGCCATCGTGTCCTGATATAGCTGGCCATGACATACTCCATCCATTCTTCTCTCATCAATGAGCATGATTTGTTCCTGCTTGATCCATATCAACTTTGTGTCGTCCAATTTTGCCTCTTGAATGACTCTTAAGGACGGTATTTCGACCTCTACGGGTATCACTGCTTTAGTGCTGTATACCAACATGTCTGGCGTTGCCCCAGTGGATATTCTCATGGTAGTCCAATAAGCTAGTAAAGAAAAAGGTAACTTCTCATGCCATTGTCTATGATTGTCCACTATCTTTTGCAGAATCCTCTTGATTTTCTTGTTGGCTACCTCGACTGCCCTATTCATTTATGGTCTATAGGCTGTGGAATTACGGTGGACGATTCTGAACTTCTCAAATATTTCTCTTATGAGTTCGCTATAAGCATCATGAAAAATCGAGTTCCTCTTACTCAACTCTTCCATAGCCACATTTAATCTCTTGCCAACTGTCTTTCTGTACGTAGGTATCGTCTTATTATTAATAACATAGAGTTTATGAGTTTGAATTCTTACGAGTGAGCTCTACCACACGATCTAGAGTAAGAAGAAAGAGTGACAGCCTTAAATGCCATGTAGCCTCCTACTTATAAGTGTGGTGCACAACACACCCATAAACAAGACTCTACTAGACACGGCTTTTAGACTCCCTAGGACAGAACTGCTCTGATACCACTTTTGTCACGACCTAAATCGATGGGCCGCGACGAGCACCTGGTACCTTACTCAATAGAGTACCAACGTAACATATCTTTCTTATTACATCATCATAGGTAAGTCGGCCAGAAGGGACGTCATGAGATAACCAGAGTAAACATGAGGGAATACCCGACATAGAACGACCCAACCTGATATAGAAACTCATATATGTGACATACGAGCCTATAAGGCCAATATGATCTATTATATACTTAAAATATAGGCCGACAAGTGCATACAAGTATCTGTATGCATTACATATGTCTACAAGCCTCTAAGAGTACATACTTATCATAAGGTCAGGACAGGGCCCCGACATACCTGACTTTACACGTCTAAACCATACTAACCAAACAAGCAACTCCGGAGCAAATTAAGCGCACCAACATCTTCTGCTGAGCTGATTGCCTACTTGGAGGACTCTCGACCTGTCTATTGGGACCTGCGGGCATGAAACGCAGCGTCCCCAGGCAAAAGGGACGTCAGTACAAATAATGTACCGAGTATGTAAGGTAATAAAATTACTGAAAGCTGAAATTGAACTGATAATATAATAATTGGAAGTAAGTGGGAGTCAAAGATAATCTGAAGATATGCTTACCTACTGATACTGACTCAACTCTCTCAATATAGTAAGTAAAATAGTTGTCCAGCCCTATAAGGCTCGGTATATATCACTACTCTACCGTAGTAGGCTCGCTCATAGGCGCTCGGCCATACTAGGCTCTGTATCACTGTGATACTAGGCTCGCTCATAGTCGCTCAGCCATACTAGGCTCACCCATAGGCGTTCGGCCACAGAAGGCTCGGTTTATAACTTACCATCTGATCAGAGATTGCCCAATAGGCCTGCTCACCGATTATAGCTCGATGGTGGTGAAAAATATTGTAATACTATATATATATATANGAGAGAGAGAGAGAGACTCCCTGTTCTCTTGACTGGAAGAAGACAATACTCAATTGAATATAAAGTCCTAATAAGGGAGAATGTTGTAACTTATGAGACTAAGATAATGTATATAAATTCATGAATATGAATTTTTCTTTGCTTCGTATTCAAACTCATGTAGTTATGAGATCATGCAAAAATGAAGGAAGTGCTTAGCCTTAACATATCTGACCCGATTCTCTTGACAACCCCTCTAAGACACGTCAATTGTAACAAATCACGTAACGACGGATTAAAGTAAGGAAAATTCCATATGATATTCTTGAGAAAGATTACACTGTACTCCTTTATGATGGCAAAACCTTACGTTACTTTGAATAGTTGAAGATCTTGCTGCTTATGTTATATATGCAGATTCATACTAGAATGGCTAACATTACTTATGTTGGTTATTTATAATTTTGAGATATCTTACATATGGATGTGGGCCCCACTCTTGTGGATGACTTGGCCAGCTATTATTCTAAATGTGTCACCTATATGTCAGCTTTGTGAGTCACATTTTTTTGGCTGCCACGTTTAAGAATTAAATCCTTATCCAATAATTTCTTAATTATAAGTTAATCTCCCACTTAAAAATTCATAATTACCCAATTATTCAGATAATTTAGAATTATCTCAAATTACTTAAAATACTACTCACTTTTAACACATTGTATACACCTTACTATCATGGTCATGTGGTACCTTGTATGACACTAGTCCATGAATACGGGGTATTATAGCGTGGACCATATTTTATCCCCAAATTTCCAAAGTTCGACGAAACTCATTTTCTTCGATTCGCTTTACCTCTCACCTTTACAAATTTTCTTATCACTTGTTTGAAATAGCATAACACTTATAACCTAAAAAATAATCTCATTCCCGAGCTTATGTCGATTAACTTACGATGAAACTTTAACGTATGAAAATACGGGATGTAACATCTCGTTTTCGAGCTTATATCAATTTACTTATGGCGTACTTCCACATACGAATACATAGGGTGTAACAACTTGGCATAAAGTTTCTCCTCCTTCAGCCGCTGTAGTACAATCTTCAAATGTTGGGCATGCTCCTCCTGGCTACGAGAGTACAACGGGATATCATCAATGAATACTATGACAAATGAGTCGAGATAAGGCCGAAATACATTGTTCATCAAATGCATGAACGTTGATGGGGTGTTGGTCATCCCAAAAGACATCACAAGGAACTCATAATGACCATAACGGGTCCTGAATGTGTTCTTTAGAATATGCGAGACCTGAATCTTCAACTAGTGATACCCAGACCTCAAATCGAACTTAGAGAGCACCCTCGCTCTCGAACGTTGATCAAATGGATCATCGATGTGTGGCAAAGGATACTTGTTCTGTACTGTAACTTTGTTCAACTGCCTAACGATGCCCATCTGCATAGTACCATCCTTGTTCTTCATAAACAGAACCGGTGCACACCAAGACGACACACTAGGCCTAATAAACCCCTTATTAAGAAGTTCATAAAGCTATTGTTTCAATTCCTTCAACGATGTTGGTGTCATACGATACAGAGGAATAGAGATTGGTTGAGTGTCCGACACCAAGTCAATACCAAAGTCAATATCCCTGTCGGGCGACATGCCGACAGCTCTGTAGGAAACACATCCGTAAAATCTCGCTCCACTGGAACAGAGTCAATAGTAGGAGTATCAGCACCAACATCCCTCACAAAGACCAAATATGTTAGACATCCCTTCCCAACCATATGTTGGGCCTTCAAATAAGAAATCACTTTGTTGGGAACATAATCTAGAGAACCTCTCCACTCAGTTATTTATACTATGCTTAATTATTACTAAGGCATGCTTACTAAATGTTAAAGGGAGTATATGTAAGACTTAGAAGAGGTGTAGAATTATAAGAGTTTCAATGAAGTACATGTTACCATTATTACTAGATTACCAATTAATGTTTATTAAGAACCTGTAATTACTGAACCAATAACCTGGTTGTGTAGAAAGTTTTTACAATGTCAGTATATTGAATTTAAACCGTTTACTTTTTTAACAATAATATTTGATATTATTACTGGTATTATGTTAAAAACTAGTGGATATAATTTTTAACTGACAACTATTAATAATTTGTATTCAGTTCTAAGTCAAATCCCGAAAAATTTTGCTTGTTGCCATTTCAATATTTCCATCACTGAAAGCAACTATTATCATAAGCAACCTCACTTAAGAGGTCATTTCACCTAAAAATGTAGCTTCAAAAAATATCATATTTAGTACCGGCTAATATTATATTCAGCAACTGAATACATATGCAAGGACGTATAGAACACTTCTTTATAGACCAAAAGAAATAGGCACTATGTCCATAGATTAGACATGAAAAGATACAATCAACACCTAATATATCAGACAGGGAAACAATATTATTTCTTTGATCATCATCCCAAATACACGACAAAGTAGACATAGCTACAACCAGATCAATCAACTGCAAAATAATTAGCAATCATGACTACGAGATGGTGCAGAGAGATGACCTAATACATAAATAAAACATAGAAAATTCATATCTCAGAATTTGGAGTTCTATAATCTATAGATATTCTGCACAGTAACCTTGAAGGAGGATGAGAAGAAGGCATAGAAATGAAAAGCTTTGTCTTAAAAAATGAGGCCGAAACCTCCATAACTTTGGTAGCACCTAAAATTTTTTATCTTGAATTTACAGGTAAATTATCATTGAGATTGGAGGCTCTTCTTTCATGAATTGTAAGGCTTGTGCCTATGTAGAAATGTTGGATACTCTTGAACAAACTGAGCAACTTTCAGAAACAGATCTACAACCCCTGCCTCACTGGTATACATGTTGCGTGCAATAGAATTGAATTAACAACAATCATTTTACATAGCAGTCATAAGCATTAGAAAGTAAAAGAATAGATGTTCAGTAGTTCAAAAGATAAATTGTTCAGAGAATCGCCAACAAATTCATCAAATCGCAGCGCAAATATAAGAGCTCAAGCTTGAACAAAGTAAACAGGTCCTCCATATTGCACCAGAAGGAAAATGTATTAAGATCTTATGAACTACAGAAGAAACATACAATATATCATCAAATATACTCATAAATCATATCAGGCAATTCAAGAACTGTAAGAGATGTCTGCAAAAGAAAATATTACAGTAAATATTTAAAGTTATAATTCTCAAGATTTGAGAGGAATTACAATATATCAAACTTAAGAACACAGATGTAAGCCAAAGATGACATTAAGAGCAAGTATTTTTCGATATACAGATATATTAATCTCCCGTACTACATTCAACACAAAGAGAACATTGTTAGCCAAACTTAAGTAATGATAGATGTGAATTCAGTGTACCAAGGAAAAGTAGACTCATTACAACACAAGAATGGTCATGAATACAGCACGATAATTCCTAAATATTGGATGGAAACTAAGAAAAGGTACAAAACTATTTCTTGAATCTCAATATTCATCACTGCCAAACACTATTAATGAATAAAACTAAAAAAGAAAGCTAAGACCATCAATGTTTTAATTTCTAGAAGGCAATCAGATTCTTCTAAACTACTAATGAAAAGAATAGTAACTGCTATATTTTGCCTATCTATTAAGCGGACAGACAGCACCGAATGTCACAAACTTTCAAATTCCTTTGGAACAGAACCAAACACACACACACACACACAAAAAAACTATGGGTGAATCTGCAAACAATAAAAATCACCTTCATTCTTCCGTTTATTATTGCTTATTTTTACATATATATTTTGTGTAAAGATTACTTTTATTTGAGCTGATGAACTTGTTCTTTTCGTTCTGAACAGTTTTACGAATTTCCTGTTGTGTATATTTCCTTTCAAAATTAATAGAGCAAGTAAAGAATATTATCATACGTACTTTAGTGCATTGTGGTGCTAGTTCTACAAGAAGCTTCGTTCTTTTACTTCTCTTTTCTCACCTGTGGAATGAGAAGAATGCGTCAAAAAAATTGTAATAGGAATTATATCAAAACAACATAAAAATAAAAATGTTCACTCCTTTCTGCAAGACTATGGTCAATGGTCATCAGTTTTGGTGGCAAAGTTTCAAAAGACTCCATAATAATGAGACAACATATATACTAAATTACTAATGAAAGATACAAATATCAAAGTTGAACTGGAGGATTAAGTTCATAGGACCAAAAAATTACACAAAAGGAAAAGACTACATATTGGTTCTAGAAGCAATTTACCCATCAAATCAAAGCGAACAATTTTGTCGATTTCTTCATTCATATATAGTCCCAAACTCTGTCCATACTAATGACAAAGTAAAGTGAAAATACCATTGAAGAAGTGAAGAAGTGAAGTATGGAGATAACGTATAATAACGCTAAAAAGGTAAAAACCTACCATCTTTGAGAAATTTCTTCACAGCCAGATCTGGATTTTTCATGGGAAGTGGTAAAAACCTACGATCTTTGAGAAAATTCTTCGCAGGTATGGATTTTTATCGGAAGTGGGAAGGTTTCTTGACGCATATGCAATAAAGAGAAACGATTACAATAGGAAAAAAGGAGGGAAAGAGAGGAAAGGCGGCGGTTAATGAAACCGGCAGTGGTAAGCGAGTAGAAGTAAAGAAGCGACTGTTAGTGGAAAAAAGAGAGGCAAAAATGAAAAAACAGGCGAAAAAATGAAAAGGTGGCTAAAAAGGAGAAATGGGATAATTGTAATTCCTGGGATTGAGAAATGCCACGTAACCGGGTCAGGGCATTCAATTATTAATATATATATATATAAAAAGATTATCTTTTTACCATTTTAAGAATTAAGTGCCCGAAAATTTATATTCTTTATATGAGATTAGAAAAATTAGAAGTTAAGAAAATATATGTATTTTTAAAATAGTAGTGTATGTATTAATTTTATATAGTACCACATGACCATAATAGTACGGTGTATAAAGTGCATTAAAAATAAGTAGAATTTTAAGTAATTTGAGATAATTCTTAATTATGCGGGTAATTAGTTAATCACCGGGTAACAGAACATTACCTAATTAACTAATAAATTGGATAGGATTAAAATTTCTCCCACCTCACGTGGCAGCCACATGCAAATGTATTAGATGATTCATACACACATTACGTGAGTCATATAGCAATTGTCAAAGAAAAAGTATGTCAAGACTGAAGAATAGAGTGACCACCTCAAGCTAAAACATTGCATCTGCTGAAGGTAAATTCTGATTCATTTTAAGAAGAAGAAGTCAACTGGCACATCTACTTATCTATTCCTGTTTGATGCAATGTTTGATGAATTGGAAATCTTACTACAAATTGTTTATTGAAAATGTACCAAGGGTTTTCTTCTGTTATTCATGGCCACAAGAGACATGGTTGTTGTAAGATTTTGGTTTCCTTTCCTACGAGCAACTAAACAAATTAAATTTTGAAATTGTGGATAGAGTCTGTCCAATGTTGGTTTCTTAGATTGTGGAACCTAATGCTAAGTTATTTCTAGGATAAGGGATCATTTAACAGATCTTAGATGCTGCACGAAGTTGTTGATATGCCAAATTATATATCATCATATGTCTCGATGATATTATCTAGGATTGTAAGTTTTTACAGCATCATCGTAATAGTGGTGCATGGACTCGTAAACGAAGATTGAGGACTAAGATTAAGGTATGTTAAGACTATCCCTTCTTTATTTTTGGCATGATCTACACGAACGAACAAAACGAGAAAAGGCGCAACTTTCATAAAATACTCTATTCGTAGAAATGCTAAAGATGTGTATATTCTTATTCTTCCATGTGTCATAATATTATATCATCTGTTCATGGGTCTTAAGAATATGTACGTTGATAAAGTTTATTTCATGATATTAATCAGAGGCATAATGGCCTTATGACGTACCAAGAGATTTTATTAACGTATTTCATATGCATTTCATGCATTTTATACATGCACATTGACCCATGACCAGATTGCGTTATATATATGTATGTATACGAAATATGGGAAAGGTTATGGCGTTATATACACACCACCACTTGATCAGCTGATATACATTGATGATTTGCCCACAGTGGCCGAGATGATATGATGGGATGCACTCAGAGGCTTGATGATGTTATGTACGTACAGACCTATGCATTACATGACATTTATACGCATATGCATGACATTATAGATATTTCATGATTTTGATTTACAGAGCTATCCAGACTTACAGGTTGAGTCTTTTATTCCATATTTCTTCCATGTCCTTTATATACTGATTTACATGTCTTACATACTCGGTACATTATTCGTACGGACGTCCTTTTGTAGGGGATGCTACATTCATGCCTGCAGGTATAGATAATTAGTTTGACGAGCCCTCACAGTAGACGAAGTTAGCATTCAACAAAGGATCGGTAAGACTCCACCTCATTCGGAGTGTAGCCCAGTCTATGAGTCATCGTATCAGATTTTTGCCACAGACTTATGGGTAGGTTGATACCCTGTCCCATTTGATGTTAGTAAATCATAGAGGCTTTGTGTCGCGCTCACTTTTTCTCGCGAAATCGGGGTTTCTACATTTAATGAGTCAACTATCTTCCTTTTTAGGATGAGATATGAGATTTGAAGAGTCACCACCTAACGGATTAAGGTGCGTTAGGGCACCTAAAGCTAATAACTCATAAAACTAGTTTGTATCACCCGAAATCAGGTAAGGGCTCGAAATTACCTTGAGTGGAAGGTGTTAGGCACCCCTCGAGGTCCAGAAAGGTGGTTCCCGGACGAACTTAATTAAGTGAATTAGTCATTAAAGGAAAATAAAGCAATTTAGACAACTATTTAAAGCAGGAATTAAAAGGGTCCTAAGTTTATTAGCCTATAGGATCATTTTTGTGCAATACTTGGTAGCTTTCCCCAAGTTGGGGTGCTACACATAGTATTAGTGCACAGGTCATCATCTCCTTTACTACCCAATTACTATCTTTCAGTTATATACCTAAGCGTTCTAATAGCTTCTAACTCGTGTTTTAAGCGTGCACTACCCGTCCCTTACCTATGGTCCTGGAGGTGTTTAGGACCTTTATTTAAGGTATTTCTAGACTGACATATGTTGTTTAAAAATGGGAAAACTAAGTGACAAATAAAAAATCAGATATGATTTGACAACATACGGAGCAAATAAGGGCTCGTATTAACCTCCACAAGTAAACAAGAAATGCACGGAATTCAAATATCAAGTTTTATCAATTTATTACCCTATAGGCAGGATATCTAGATGAGCATAAACAGAATATAAGACAGCGGTTTATTAAAATGAGCAGTGGTACCTATCAGTTTGCCTACTGATTTTAGTCCTTGAATCGAGGCATATTCCAGGCAACAAGATATCACAATTTTAAGCCCAGAATTCTTAATAATCCTATTGGCTTACCTACGGCGATAACCAGAACATAATCCTATAGGCATGGTGTCTAAATCTGTTAACAACAAGTTACTGATTTTTACAGACATGTTTTTATCCTTTAGACCCTATAGACATGCTTTCTAACTTGCAGGATTAGTTAACTTCTATAGGCATGATTTCTAGGTGTTAGAACTGATTTATTTCCTATAAGAATGTTTCTAGTTTACAGGATTAGTTAACTCCTATAGGCATGATCTCTATGTGGACAGAAATGTTAACCCCTATAGGCATGATTTCTAGGTTTAAACTGATCTTTATTTCCTATAAGCATGGTATCTATGCACGTATATAGGCAGAATTTTAAGTAGATTGCCAGGAAAGGTTACTATTCAAACAAACATAATCCTATGACATAGTATCTAATGCACATGATTAGTATCTAATGCACGTTGAGGGCAGAGCTTAGCCCGAGAGAAGAGAATTATGCAAGAGAGACAGTGTTTAGTCTCATCCGGGATTCGGGACAGTGCTTAGTCCCATGCAAAGGGAAAGGCCGCATTTAGCCTTATGCAAGTAGGGAGGCAGGGCTTAGCCTCATGCAAGTTTTGGGACAGTGCTTAGTCCCGTGCACGGAGAAGGAAATGCTTAGCCTTATGCAGATAGAGAGGCGGTGCTTAGCCTCATGCGGGTGTGGAGACAGAGCTTAGCCTCATGCAAAATTTGAGACACTGCTTAGTCCCATCCAAAGAGAAGGCAATGCTTAGCCTTATGCAAATAAAGAGGCAGGGGCTTAGCCTCATGCAAGATTCAGAATAGTGCTTAATCTCATGCAATGAGAAGGCAATGCTTAACCTTATGCAAGGTGGGAGGCAGGGCTTAGCCTCATGCAAGGTGGAGACAGAGCTTAGTCTCATGCAAGGAGTAAGAGCGAACTATTCTTAGCTGGCAAAGTGTTTCATGCATAGTGATTGTATTGTTGCAACGGTATTTGTCGTGATGATATAGTCCTGCATACAAAGAAAAATTTGTGAGTTTTGGGGGGGGGGAAGGTTGGTTCGTGCCTTCGTCTGCTTGACTTGCTCCGTTCTGTCCGACGATCCTATCCAAACTATTAGGGTAGATTTTGCTAGAGCGAAGTTTCTTTTTCAAAAGCATGCGTGCATAACTTTCAAAAGACATAGTAGTATAGAGTTTAGAAATTAGTTAGATGAACCAGTAACTGTGACATAATCAGAGACATCGCGACTTCTTTCGCGGTAGAATTTTGAGGGTCCTCCTCAAAATTCTGCCCCAGTTAACTAGATGACTTTTCTGGCTTCTCCATACACTGCAGTTGGCTGAACATGCTTTGGAATTTTGAGGGTCCTCCTCAAAATTATGCCCCAGTTTCTGATTGTGGGGGAAAATAGAAATTTTATTGAATTGTGACCGAACCCACAGGGTTGCCTACGTATCCTCTCTTAAATGGGAATCAGGTCGAGCGTAGTTTGATTTACATCATATGAAGAAGCATAAAATGGTTTACACATAGTATCTTTTGAATGCATCTGAATTGATAGGGGCTTTGGCCAGATTTCTCCGTCCATCTTGGCGGGTATGAGTGTTCCTCATGTTAATACCCTATGAACCATGTAAGGACCTTGCCAGTTGGGTGAGAATTTTCCCTTGGCTTCATTTTGATGTGGAAAGATCTTTTTCAGCACTAGCTGTCCCGGTATGAGGTGTCTCGTTTTACCCTTTTGTTGAAGGCTCTGTCCATTCTATTCTGATAAAGTTAACCATGACATACTGCATTCATCATATTTCCGTCTACGAGGGCTAGTTTCTCATAGCGCCTCCTTATTCATTCTGCGTCGTTGAGCTCGACTTCTTGTATGATCCTCAAAGAAGGAATTTCCACTTCGCGGGAATGACTGCTTCAGTACCATAAACTAGTAGATAGGGAGTTGCCCCGATTGATATGCGGACTGTGGTACGGTATCCCAGTAAGGCGAATGGTATCTTCTCATGCCATTGTTTGTGATTCTCTACCATTTTCCTTTGTATCTTCTTGATGTTCTTGTTGGCAGCCTCCACGAATCTGTTCATTTGATGCATGTATGCTATGGAGTGTTTGTGCTTGATTTTGAAAGTTTCACACATGGTTTTCATTAGGTCACTGTTGAGATTGGCGGCATTGTCAGTGATGATGGACCATGGAACTCAAAATTGGCAAACAATTCGGTCGCGAACAAAATCTGCAACGACCTTCTTGGTCACAGCTTTGTAAGATGCAACTGCAACCCATTTAGTGAAGTAGTCGATGGCCACAAGAATGAACCAATGCCCATTTGAGGCGGTGAGATTGATCGGACCATGACGTCCACCCCCAAGTAGCAAAGGGCCAAGGTGAGCTCGCTGCATTAAGCTTGTTTGGTAGAACTTTTATCATTTTTGCATGTATCTGACATCGGTAGCGTTTCTGAACATACCGGATGTAACTTGTCTCCATGGTCATCCAAAAGTAACCGACCCTGAGTATCTTCTTGAGCAATTTAGAAGCCTCTTATGCGTCGACACACCTTAATAGTCCCAGATCAGGAGTTCTCCAGTATAGGGTCCCTCCACTTTGGAAGAAGTGATTGGACAATCTCTGTGCGTTTCTGAGTATGGTTTGCATGCTCTGGGTATTCTCTTTTTGTCAAATATTCTTTAATGTCGTAGAACCAGGGATTTTTGTCCGTTTCTTCTTCAACGTGAGCACAATATACCGGCTGATTATGGATCCTTACTGGAATGGGATCGATGAAGTTCTTGGCTGGATGTTATGTCATTGATGACAAAGTAGCCAACGCGTCAACAAACTTGTTCTGAATCCTGGGGACATGCCGAAACTCTATTTTTGTGAACCTCTTCTTCATTTCTTGCACATGATGCATGCATGGCAATATCTTGGAATTCTTGGTAGCACATTCTCCTTGTACTTGGTGCACTAGCAGATCTGAATCGCCGATCACTAAAAGTTCCTGAATGTTCATATCAACAACCATGTTGAGCCCTAATATGCAAGCTTCATATTCCTCCATGTTGTTAGTGCAGGGGAATCTGAGTTTTGTAGACACCGGGTAATGTTGACCAGTTTCTAATACCAAGACGGCTCAAATGTATGACTCATTTAAAGTTCGCAGCCCCGTCGAAGAACATTCTCCAACCATCTTATGCTTCAACAATGTCTTCTCCTATGAATGATACCTCTTCATCAGGAAAATACGTTTTCAGTGGTTTGTATTCTCCTTTCACAAGATTTTCATCAAGATGGTCTACCAATTCTTGTCCCTTGACTACTTTCCGGGTTACATAGATGATGTCGAACTCACTCAGCAAGATTTGCCACTTTGCCAGCTTTCCGGTGGGCATAGGCTTCTGAAAGATGTATTTCGAGGGATCCATCCTCGATATGAGGTATGTCGTATAAGCACAAAAGTAGTGCCTTAGCTTCTGATCTATATAAGTTTAAGCGCAGCAAGTGTGTTCCAGCAAAGAGTACCACGCTTCATAAGGAGTGAACTTCTTACCCAGGTAATAGATGGCATGCTCCTTTCTCCCTGTATCGTCATGTTGTCCCAAAACGCAACTAAAAGCTCCATCTAACATTGCAAGGTAGAGTAGAAATGGTTTGCCCGGCTCCGGTGGCACTAAAACAGGTGGCATGGATAAGTATTCCTTGATCTTATCAAAAGCCTTTTGAAAATCCTCGGTCAAAGTGGTTGCAGCGTCCTTCTTCAGTATTTTGAAAATCAGCTCACATATTACTATGGACTATGCTATGAAGCGACTGATGTAGTTGAGGCGTCCCAGTAAACTCATCACATATTTGTTACTTTTGGTGGTGGTAATTCTTGGATGGCTTTGAATTTTGATGGGTCCAATTCTATTCCTCGGTGACTGACGATGATTCCCAACAGCTTTTCTGCAGGAACCCCGAATGCACACTTTGCAGGGTTTAGCTTCAGGTTGTATTTCCACAATCGGTCAAAGAATTTCCTCAAGTATGCTATGTGATCTGTGTCCTTCTTGGATTTAATGATGAAATCATCCACATATACCTCTATCTCTTTATGTATCATGTCATGAAAAATAGTTATGATGGCCCTCATGTAGGTGGCCCCATCATTCTTTAGACCGAACGACATCATTTTGTAGTAGTATACTCCCCATGGTGTAATAAAGGCTGTTTTCTCGGCGTCTTCTTCGTCCATCCAGATCTGATGGTAATATCCGAAGCAATCTACAACGGACTAGACTTCATGTATGGCACAATTGTCGATCAGAATATGTATATTTGGCAGCTGGAAATCATCCTTTCAGCTAACTCTGTTAAGATCCTGATAATCAACACAAACTCTGACTTTCCCATCCTTGTTTGGAACAGGAACAATGTTGGCTAACCAAGTTGGATATTCAACTACCCTGAGGACCTTGTCTTTGATCTGTTTAGTAACATCCTCTTTGATTTTTAGACTCATATCTGGCTTGAACTTTCTGAGTTTTTGCTTTATCGGCAGATACATTGGGTTCGTGGGCATTTTGTTGGCCACTGTGGATGTGCTTAACCTGGTCATATCGTCGTATGACCATGCAAAGATGTCCTCATATCCTTTCAGGAATCGGGTGTATTCCTCTTTCTCTGACGGTGACAAATGGATGCTTATGCGAGTTTCCTTGACGATTTCAGAATCTCCCAAGTTGACTATCTCATTTTCGTCCAGGTTGGACTTGGGCTTGTTCTCGAAATCCTCTACCTCTCTGACAATCTCTTTAGGTATTACGTCTTCCCCTTCTGAATCACCGTCCTTTTGTTGTGTTGTCTCATTATATGTCACATTTGTCGGTTCATCAAGATGGGAAATAGTAATGTTGTAGGGATAAAAACATGAGAGAAAAGCAGTAATAATAAAACATTGAGCTATTTAAAGCATCAAATAAAAATGATTTTCAATAGCTCAAGTAACATTTTGGGAACATTGAAAATATTATTTAAAACAAAAAATGCTAAAGTGGAAATCATTTTCAAAAAAAGTAAACAATGTTATTCAGCCTTGCTACCCCGTGACTCGTCGGGCCCTTGATGGTCTTACAGTCCAGTTCTTGAGGAATACTCCTCTCTCCACAGATTGGATGGTAGGGCCTTCCTCCTTCTCCTCCTCGACGATCACACACCAGTCCATATCATCATCTTCCAAGAACAAATTCCTCAATGCTGCCAATGCTTCTTCTTCCTCTGACCCCCATATAACATCGGCCTGATGGAAAGTCTGACTTAAGTGCGGTATTGGTTGTTCAGGAAGGTAGTATGGACCGCTCCATGCTGGTGACGAATCATTGTATTCCTTCTAGGTGTATTGATACCCTAACCCAAAGGTTGTACCATGGTGCTTCATCTGTACTGGTTTATGGACACCTTGAAGATTCCTACCAAGCCCCTTACCAGGTTCATACCTTTTCCATGCCAATATGCTTTCTATCTTGCTACTCCCCTACTTTTCCTTTTCTATTGCATTAACACGCTCGATGAGGTGGTAAGTTTCTCCACCCAACCTCCTTCTGTTTTCAACCACTGGGACAGTCTGACTGATGTAAATGGGTTTACTCCCATCTCCATGGATGATTACTTCTTGATAATTCCACTCGAATTTCACGGCCTGGTGCAAAGTAGATGCTACAGCCCCAGTGGCATGTATCTACGGCTGTCCCAACAACAAATTGTAGGAGGCGGATATGTCCAGCACATAATACTCAATATCAAACCATGTTGGACCCCTCTGCAGGCAGAGACTGGTTTCTCCAATTATAGCCCTTTGAGACCCATCGAACACTTTCTCATTCATAGTCTCTTCTTGTATCTCATGTAAACCCTTTCCCAACCTCTTCAGAGTTGTCAACTAGAAAATGTTGAGGCTAGATACTCCATCTATCAAAACTCTGGCGATAAACTTATCTTTGCATTGCACCATGATGTGAAGTGCCCTGTTGTGACTTAACCCTTCAGGTGATAGTTCACCCTCATAGAAGGTGATCTGGTGTCTTTCTAGCACTTGCCCCACCATATTGACCATTTCTCCATTAGTGATGTTGTTGGGCACATATGCTTCATTCAATACCTTAATCAGAGCATTCCTGTGTGCCTCAAAATTTTGTAGCAACGACAGGATAGATGTTTGGGTGGGGATCTTGTTCAGATGATCAACGAGAGAGTACTCCCTTACCTGTACCTTCCTCTAAGGGTCATCTGGACCAGTCTCAATAATGGGCGATTTACTGGAAGCTTGCTTACTGGCTTCTCCCAAATGTTCAGGTGTATAAAGTCTTCTTGCTCTGTCATTCCTTGTGCAACACCAAATTCTCCCATCTTCGGCCTTCTTTTTCTTCTAGCCTCGGCCACATAATCCCAAGGTACAACATTGGAACTGAAGGGCAGTGTAGTTGCCACCGTCACAGTGAAAGGTGTGGCCACCTTCACCTTAAATGGAGTGGGTATTGCTGCAGGTGGGGTCACTTCCACCTCAAAGGGAGCTGATGCGGCTATCTCAACATCAACTGACGGCTGTACTTGTACCATAATGGGATTGACCATGAATGGACGCTTCTTAGGATCATCTCCTTCTCGAATAAGCCCGATTGACCCCTCGGGATCCCACTATTCATCATTTTTTATTACATTGACCCCTTCGCCCCTATGATCTGGGGAAGATCGTTGCGGACATTAGGTGCATTCTCCGTGTTGAATCTGAATCTGTCCATGAAATCTGACGCCATGCTCACCCAATCAGCCCATTTCTTGGGATTCTAACTTATGTACCAAGATCGGGTGTCTCTAGTGAGGCTTCTCATGAAAAGCTTCATGCGAATCCTTTCGTCCTTTCCAACCCCAACGAGCTTGTCACAGTAAGTTCTCAAGGGAACCCTTGGGTCACCCGTTCCATCAAAAATTTCAAACTTAGGAGGTTTGTAACCCTCCAACAGTTCCACATCTGGCTGAATGCACAAATCCTCGCAATTCAAACCTTCGAATCCTTTTCCTCCTTCGACACGCTGAACTCGGCTTGTGAGTTTCTTTAGCTCCTCTACCATGTTCTTAATGAGTAGGTCCTTCTTGGAAGGTTCTGCTGTATATGAGATTGATTGAGTGGAGTGGGGTAAGGTTTCCATGTATATGGGGTTGTTTTGGTGAAGGCCAGGAATTTGGGTATAGTGGTGATCATTTGTTGAATTTTGGGGATTGGGGATAAGTTGTGGGGCATTCTGAGGAGTATGGTAAGTGGTCTGCGAATATTGAGTCGGGAGATGCTGATGTTGAGGAGGCATAGGTATGGGTAAAGGATTTTGAGGAGGGATTGTATATTGATGGGGTACGGGAGGATTCTGCGGGCGTTCGTCGAGTGCATTCTGGGGAGGTGCCAGTTTTTTTGTATTTGGATGGTTGATATCTGGGATGTTTAGTGTGCGGGAGAGGTTTGTAAAGTTACAGACCTGCTCAAGCTCACCTTACTCCGACCATCAGAAGTTCCCACATTCTCAGCATGTGCAGTGTTGTCGCAACTTATATTGTCCATTTTAGCTTTCCCTTTGCCTTTGGATTCACTTGGAGGAGGAGGAGGTGGAGGACCCCTGAATCTGGTGTGACATGCTGATGATGCCAGTATGTGTGAACCAACCTTGGGGAATGGGAATAATAATAATAATAAAGGAAAGAAAAGAAAAAGGTAACCAAGTCAGTAAGGGTTCCAAAAAGAGTATTTACAATATTCAAACACCTAGTGCGGGAATGTAAATTCGCGTCCTAATTTTGGAGCCTCGTTGTGCCCGAGGTAGGACTAGCAACAAGTTGATTCGGAGAAATTCAGTGCCAATAATTTCCTCATTTAATTAATGAAAAATAGATGAATCTAAAATGACACTAAATAAGATAAGTCACTAGTTGAACTTGGACTTATTACATTTCAAAAGAAAAAACAAATAACCTAATCTACTTGGTCCCAAAAGGACCTTCTCTAGGCTCGACTCTCTTGGCTCCATTGATCTGGTTCCCTAGGTTGCGCATGTCCAGCAATAGGTATGCCCTTGATAGATGTCCTCCTTCGATACCTTCAGCATTCTGATAGTCTATGACTTTTTTCCTCATTTTCCCTTCCAGTTCCATCAGACCCTGCTCCAGATATTGTAACCTTTCATTCGATCTGGTAGTCGTTTCCTTCCATTCATTGACTAATCCCATATCAGTATTGTATTGCTCCATATGCTCGGCCTCAGACTCGAGAACTCTTTTTCACAGTCTATTATACTTCACTTATGCTTTGGCAGCTTCATCTATGACTCTGTTTCCTTGATCGATCCCTGGCTCGACTCTTCATGCTATGCAGTCCTCCAACCATGATGGGTAAAAGTACACGTGCCCCTGCATGAATACAACCCAAGGAAGTGATAGAGAATTCATCATGGTAGATACGATAGGATTTTTTATGATCATACCGTTCATAGAGATAGTCAAAGGGTATGTAGGATTTCTTCAGGCACTCCAAATCGTCATTCTTTTTCAGACCCATCATTTTCAGAAACCCCCTAGCGGTACGGTTTTCTAGCACCAATAAACCGGGATTGTCCCAAGGTAGTCCAACGAATCCCCATATTTATTCCAAGAGAGAGGTCATTTCTATGTTTCCAAAGTGAAACACGGATCTTTCACTATCCCAGAATGTTGTGGTGGCTTCGATCAACACATTATTCGGTTGGATGTCCAATAAAGATGGCAAATTTCCCAGATTCGACTATTTATACATCAGTGATTAGCATGTTGGCACTTATTTCTCAAAATTAATGCACAGATCGTGGTTGCATCCGTTGAAATTATGGAAACCCCGGTGGTCGTTTGGACAAGGCTTTTCTTAATGGGTTATCATGTGGACAACATATTAACCCTGGCTAGGTTTGACCATGATGCATGTACAATTAATCATAGTAAGATTTCTATAAATGTCTAGACCGATACCCTCGAGTGGATAGCTCGAGGGGGAAAGGCACGGAACCGTCGACTGCGCTGCTAATCGACTAGTTTTACCATAAATAAGCCTTTCCGAATTTATGGGGTGATATGTAGGAAGAGTGCAAACAATCATCAAGCGTTGCTAAAGTATTGATTACGCACGACTGGAATATGATGTTGAGCATGATTTATGCAACAATAAATAGCACGTTGGCACGAATTTGCACGTTAAAAGAAAATAATAAAGGCGGTATGAATAATTGAAAAGGCGTTTAAGAAAGAAAATAAAAGAGACAGGTTAGTTTCCATAGTAAAACAAAAATCATAAATGCTTGAAAATAGGCAATTAAATTCATATAAAGTGGGAAAGGGAAACGATGTGCACGTATTAATAGAATAAAGCATGATTAAAGACTAATTCACAAAAAGCAAGTTCTTTATGGTAAGAGCCTAATTATCCACTGGAGAGTCGCAATGTTGTCGCGCCCCCTTTTTCTCGCGAAATTGGGTTTCGACATTTAATGAGATAACTCTCTTCCCTTTTGGGATGAGATATGAGATTTGAAGAGTCGCCACCTAAGGGATTAAGGTGCGTTCGGGTACCTAAAGGTAATAACTAATGAAACTAGTTTGCATCACCAGAGATCGGGTAAGGGCTCAAAATTACCTTGAGGGGAAGGTGTTAGTCACCCCTCGAGGTTCACAAAGGTGGATCCCGGCCGAACTTAATTAAGTGAATTAGTCATTAAAGGAAAATAAAGCAATTTAGACAACAATTTAAAGCGGGAATTAAAGGGGTCCTAAGTTTTTTAGCCTATAGGATCATTTCCGTGCAACACTTGGTAGCTTTCCCCAAGCTAGGGTGCTATACATAGCATTAGCGCACATGTCATCATCTCCTTTACTATCCAATTACTATCTTTCAGTTATTAACTAAGCGTTGTAATAGCTTCTAACTATGTCTTAAGCGTGCACTACCTGTCCCTTACCTATGGTTCTGGAGGTGGTTACTACCTTTATTTAAGGTAGTTCTAGACTGATCTATGCTTCTTAAAAATAGGAAAATTAAGCGACAAACAAAAAATCAGATAGGACTATCACATAAGGAGCAAATAAGGGCTCGTGTTAACCTCCACAAGTAAACAACAAATGCTCGCAATTCAAACAAAAAGTTTTATCAATTTAACACCCTATAGGCAGGATATCTAAATGAGCATAAACATAACATAAGACAACAATTTATTAAAATGAGCAGCTGTACCTATCAGTTTGCCTACTAATTTTAGTACTTGAATCTGGGCATATTGCAGGCAGCAAGATATCACAAGTTTAAGCCCACAATTATTAATAATCCTACATTCTTGCCTAAGGTGATAACCAGAATAGAATCCTATAGGCACGGTATCTAAATCACTTAACAACGAGTTATTGATTTTAACAGAAAGGTTTTTATCCTTTAGATCCTATTGGCATGCTTTCTAACTTGCATGATTAGTTAACTCCTATAGGCATGATTTCTAGGTGTTAGAACTGATTTATTTCCTATAAGCATGTTTTCTAGTTTACAGGATTAATTAACTCCTATAGGCATGGTCTTTACGTGGACAGAAACGTTAACCCCTATAGGCATGATTTCTAGGTTTGGAAAGATATTTATTTCCTATAAGCATGGTATCTATGCACGTATGTAGGTAGAATTTTAAGCAGATTGCCAGAAAAGGTTATTATTCAAACAAACAGATTCCTATAGACATGGTATCTAATGCACGTTGGGGTTTGAAAAGGTGTGGATCCTAGGACAGGATCTATAATATGCGAGGTTTAAAAGTACAGAATTGAACAATCAAGAAGTTCTTATATGTAGGATCTCTAATCAAGCAATGGCTATCACACAACTTGATCAACATAATTAAACATATCGGCAGGATTTCTACCCAAATTTAACAAAAATAGAAGGAACCTCCCCCCTCCGCCCGCTTTCACTAATCAACCCCAAATCCATTATTACAGAAATTATTACAACCCAGAATGAATAATTTTCATAATAGTATCCATTACACTATAGGGAGCCTTCATAGGCCCAATATAAACCTGGGAACCAAACCTTCCAATAGGACAAATTTGGAGCATAGCGATGATCCATCCATGGCACATTAAAAGTCAGGCTTCCAGTTTGTCAAAGTTCCTAAGGGCCTCAGGGACCCCGTGCAATGTTCCCACTAGAACCCTTTTCGGAGAAACAGTTTGTGAAAGATTGGAAGGCTAGCCCCAATGTGTCAGAGTTCGGAGGAGTCTCAAGAACCGTAGGCAGTGCTCACACTGGGGGTGGTAGGAACCTAGATAACTAAGAGTAGAATTTTGAAAACCAGTATATAAAGAGTAGGGGAACAATTGTAGAAAAAAACAGTTTAGTCTCCAAAAGCAAGTAGATTCAGACTACACAGAGCTGTACCAGGAAACAAATATATTCAGCACATAGTTCAAGTATATTGGCACTTGTTAAGACTAATACTCATATTAGGATCACTTAACAGATAGAATTGGCCACACACACTTGCAATGTTTGGTCATGCACGGAACAGAGAACATACAACTGAATCAACAAGGTTTCACATTAGAGGAAGTACTTAGTTTAGCAATTATCACTAGGTGGAATCATTTAGGCATGGATCATAAAGAAGCATGATGAGGTTTGAACTAAAATAAACTCATAAAAATAGAACAAGACAACATGAACTAAAAAATGCTAGTTGAGAAAGAAGTAAACAGGAATCATAGGTCACGTAGAAGCACGCTGAGGTCTGTAATAGAACTACTACCTAAACATACAGAATAGAACAAGATAACAGGAGTTAAGGCATACCAGTTAGGGATAAAGTAAACAGGAAGATGAAGGAAATTGGAATCCAAGAGTCTAGCCTTGGCTTTCAGCCGGCTAGACAATGCAGCAAAATAGGAAGAACTAAAGTGTGTATAAGTTTGTGAATGTAAGAGTGTGAGCTTGTGTCTTAGACTCTCTTTAAAATCATAACAATGAAAGGTTTATATAGCACATAGTAGAGTAAAACAAATAAGGTAAGGAGAATCAATCGCACACAAATAAGGCATTCAACATCAATTAATCAATCAATTAGGGCTAACGGGAATAAATTAACAGCAAGTAAAACTTAAATTAAGGAGAGTCTTTCACAGGGTAAATCAGTATACAGGATTGAGGCTAAATAAAGTAAGTAGTAAATCCAGAAATCAACTAGAGGTCAGTCAAAGCAATCAAGACCCAAAATCAAGCCAGCAATATCATTAAGGAAAGTAGTACTAATTACAAATCATATATAAGGAAAGAATAGGTAAAAATCTTTAGCTATCACTTTTGAAAGGAAAGCATAATTTTCGAATCCTAATTAATCAAGTAAAATAAGTTAATCACTTTTAATTGACAAAGCCTCAGTAAACGAGCGAACATTAGAGCAAACAGCAGAAACCCTAGGACATGCAGACATAGATATGAGAACCACTCGAAAAAGTAGAAATAAAGATGAAACCCTAGAGAATAAAGACATGGAGATGAAACTCGGTGAAATAAATCATTCAAACAATAAAGAGGATAACCAGAGTTAAACATTTAATCATTTTTTTAAACAATTTTGCAGAAACTTAAAAAGGTGAAACCCTAACTTCTAGGGAAGAACAAGAATCGATTGACAATAGAAGGAAAAATAGTAGAATCTTGAAGGAAAAGTAACAAAGAAACTCAAACCGCTTTAGATCTAAATAGATCTGAATAGATTTAACCAGAATTAGTTAAACATAAGCAAAGGTGAGAAAAGTCTGGTTTGAACTAGAGATTTGAAACCATAAACACGATGAAATTAGTACTCATAGTCAACACAGGCAGATTCATCGAGAAAATTAGGGATTTTAACAAGGTCTGGTTTGTGCTTCTTGAGATTACTCTCAAGCACCATGAAAATCGAAACACCAGTAGAGATAGGAGGCCGGATAGGGCATAAAATTGAAGAAATAAACCATGAATCGAAGGGGTTTTGGTGACGGCGGGCTAAGGTTAGGAGGAGGGTGAGAGAGAAGAGAGAAGGGAAGGGGATTCAGTGGCGGCAGGTTTGAAAGAATGATTAGGGTTTGGGGGTCGTTTGTTAATTAAAAAAGAAAGGTTGTCCTGGACCGTTGATCTTCCGAGATCAATGACCAAGACTGAATCAGGGGTTCGGGCGGGTTATTGGATCAGGGTTATTGGGTTTGGGTTATGGGTATTGGGTTAGGGGTATTTGTCACGACCCAAAATCCGTAAGGTCATGATGGCGCCGGACGATCGCCTCCGGATGGTGCAGCTCGCCTAAGTCTCCAACCAACCATGTAACTATGAAGGTACCTGTGCAATAAAAATGCACAGCAAGTGTAGCACGAGTACAAAAACAACGTCTACTCAATAAGTCGCCCGCCTAACCACATAGAGGTAGTGACGAGAGGTCGAATTAGACACTCACTAGGGTCCAACAATTAATTTAACAGCATAAGATGAACACGATAGGCATGTAAAGGTAGTAAAGCAACATATATATAAGGCACTCAAATCCAAGTAAATACTGGAAGTAAGCAAACAATTACCACTTTCTCATTATTTTACCAAATATCTTAAATAACAATTTCTTTTTTATTTTCCCCCAAATATCTTATCACTTCAAAAATCATGAAAAAAAAACATCTAACAATTTAGCATGTGCATACTGGGTAAGGACAACCGGCCTAAGTCGTCATAACAATCATCTCTGTGCACTACCGAGGATTGAACTGCCCGTACCATAAGTGCACCTCTCAATATAATAGTCATGTCTATGCACTGCCGAGGGTTGAACGACCCGAACCATAAGTGCATCTTTCAATAAAATAACCATATCTATGCACTGCCGAGGATCAAACGGCCCATACCATAAGTGCATTTTTCAATCCGCCGTGGCGTACGGCCCGCACCCATGAGAGTGGGAGAAATAACACTCCGCTCACGGAATGTAAATTGCGAAGCGGTCACATGCAGATATGCACAATCAACAATCCACCCCGAATACGTCGAGAACACAAATACTCAAGTAAATGACCGTTTTTCTCTTTTAAAAACCACAAATAGTATTTAAATCCTTTTTCAAAATTCTCTTGCCAAGTTTCTATAATGTTTAATAATACAACCTTATCCGGAAATACAATTTCCCCCGAAGGAAATCAATTCTCTTTTTAGATGATTAAGAAAATAAAATCCAATCTTCCTTAGTAATCCGATTACAATTTTCGATTATAATAACAGTCTAATATTACAGACAAGATCACAGGTACAACATGTAAGGCATGCTAGTGGGTCCTAGGCTACCCGGACTTGGTATAATAGTAGCTACGCACGGACTCCTGTCACCTCGTGCATACGTAGCCCCAGCAGATAGTAACACATGCTTAATTAGTTCACCTAGGGGGACAATTCCCCCTCACAAAGTTAGAAAGGAGACTTACCTCGCTCCGAAATTACATAACCGACCTCCAAGCCCTTCCGACGACTCAAATTGTTGCACAACGCTCTGAAACTATCAAACAACGATAAACCAATGAAAATGTACTCTAATATTCGAAACAATTCCAAATTATATAATTTCTCCAACTCCACACAGTGAAATGACCAAAATTCCATCGGGCCCACGTGCCCGGTATCCGAAATTTCCTAAAGATACATTCTACCCATAGCTTTACTAGTTCAAATATTCAATTTACTCTAAATTCCATGCTCAAATTCGTGGCTAAAAACCCAAATTACAATTTTCTAGGTTCCTTTAAGATTTCCCAATTTCCTACCAATTTTCATGTCTAATCCATGCATATAATCTTATATATAATTTAAAAATGGGAGGAATTTACTTACCTTGATATGCATGATGAAAATCCCCCTTTGAATCCTCCCAAAATCGCCATGCCAAGATGAAAATAGTGAGAAAATTGCCAAATTTTCGCATATAAACTAATCTACCCAGGCCCCAATTACTCTCTGCGTTCGCGACACCCTGAGCCCGTTCGCATAGCCTCCTCGAGCCAACACTCCGCATTCGCAGTCCCCTCCCCATGTTCTCATAGGCCAAAGGGCCCCCAGGCCCCCAACTCCCGTTTCCTCTACGCGTTCGCACACCTGACCCCGCGTTCACGTAGAGATCACAACCCAAGCCACCGCGTTCGCACTCCCTTCTCCGCGAACGTACAAGCCAAACCAACATCCCTCAAATTTCCTTCTATCCGATCACACACAAGGGATCACGATCGCATAGAACACCAAATACACCTGAAGATAGCAACAACAAAACAGAGAAAAATGGTCCGAACTTGCCCCGAAACATACCCGAGGCCCCCGAGACCCCGTCCAAATCACACGACTCAGTCCCATAACATCCCACGGACTTTCTTGAGGCCTCAAATCCCATCAAACAAAGCCGAAATCACGAATTTCACCCAAACTCAAACTTTATGAACTTAGAAATTTCCAACTTCTACATCTGATGCCGAAACCTATCAAATCACGTCCGATTGACCCCAAATTTTGCACACAAGTCATATTCGACATTACGGACCTGCTCCAACATCCGGAATTGCATTCCGACCCCGATATAAAAATTTCCACTTCCAGTCGGATTTCTCAAAAACCTTCAAATTTCTATCTTTGGCCTAATGACTCCAAAATGACCAACGGACATCCAAATTCACTGAAATGTGCTTCAGGCCAAACTTAGGAAATTTCTTCAATAATGCTGACTTCCACAATATGCATCAAAATTCTCCCGGGTTATCCAAAACCCGATCCATACATACGCACAAGTACTAAATCATCATACGAACCTGCAAGAACCTTCAAATCCTGATTCGGAGGTCGTTTACTTAAAATCCCAATCTTAGTTGATTCTTCAAACTTAAGGCTTCTGAAATGAGAATTTTCTTTCCAAATCAACTCTAAACTCCCCGGAATTCAGTTCTGACCACGCATAAAAGTCATAATAACTGAGACGCAACTGCTCACGGCCTCAAACCGCTGAACGACGTGCTAGAGCTCAAAACAACCGGTCGGGTCGTTACATTATGCCCTACTTAAACATCCGTTCATCGTCGAACATGCCAAGAACTGCTCTGGAGTTATCTGAAATCACTATTTAACACCTCGAGCACCTGCCCGTGCTACCACAACCCAGTTGAGTACATTAGCTTGATCAAATCTGAATCTTCTATCCATATAATAAGCTCAGAATTCATTCAAACACCTGAAATTTCTTTTCCAGGCCTCGTTCCAATATATAACCACCGTATCAACTACTATACGATGTACCAGAACATGACCGCATACCTTTGCTGAATCAACACCGTGCACCGCATAACTCATCATCTGTCCACAATGACACTCCTTAAACCTTAATAGCCAAAATTTCACGAATCTGGTGCTCCTGATGCACCTTATAACAAATATACATACATCCTGCTATAATGCTGACGATACCACCACAACGGAGGAAATGTGCAAAAACTCATACCCAACTACAGGGTTAACAAATCGTTGAATAACTCATCTTGACTCGAATCATCACCTCAATACGAACCTGAGTAGTTGTATTTGTTCTTTAATATACACTTCACATAACTTTATCGCACTGATCCTTGATCCGATAATCTCGACTCACCTAGTGTGAACTGCTCAGATAACAAATCACCTCAAACATGACCAACAGCCTCACATGATACCACATCGCGCCGATAGGCTATAACTCGAACATGATATATAAGAAATGACTTAGGAAGGGACTATTCAACTCATGCAACAAATATGAACTTTTCTCAGAAAATAGGAAGTAAAACATAAGAAAATAAATATACATTAACCCTTCTCATCATCACATTGTTGCGGCATGAAACCCGATCTAAATAACATACCCGTGGCGGCATGCCACCCGATCCCATCATAAAACTCACATAAGGAAATTTATATGGAGCTGAATTGCTCACTATTACACATTACTGAATATCGGTCACAAGCACGCTAAATGCATAATACCATCCTTAGGAGACTGATAGAGCCGCATACAGCAAAACTGAAACACAATTCAGGTGCGATATATATATACACACACACACACACACACACACTCTGGATCTCAAGAGCTATCCTGCTCACATAACATCCTCACTACGCAGGACCTCGACACATAGGAAATTATCAAGCCGTTTCACAACCCACACGACATAAATCACATAAATTTGATGAAGACGGAACAACGTCTGCTGTCCTAATACCTTTTCATGAAAAAGTGCTCTACTGAAATGAACATGCCTGGCTCGTACGGAGCCCATAATCATATTTAAATCCATCCACAAACATCGAGTCTACCTTGCTCGCACCAAACTAGGCTAATATCTTCACCTGGGTCCACATTAACCCACTTTCTCTCATAATACGCGAGAACAACCATCATAGCCGGGACAAACACCCGACAATCCACCACTGGCCATACTACGCTGTAAGACAAATCAAGAACCAATAACTAGGGTACAAAGCCTCTTCCACTGAATATCAATCTCAGGTGACACTGAAGATAACACCAGCTTACTCTGAACTTTCAAATCACTTTTTTCTTGCTCTCCCGAGCTCATGACATCCTTATTAACAACCGTAATCTCGATTATTACTCCCAGTTACATACTGCTCACCGCACCTAACATGCCAATATGAGGTAACGCAAGACCAACAGGGTGAACACTTCATCATACAGAAACCTCTTACTTAAATCGATTCAAGAGTACCATCTCAACACATGAGTGAATTCTCACAACCACCCAACATACAAATCCTTAAGAAGTAGTCTATACCACCATAACCCTTCCGGGATCCGCCTACACCTGATAGGCCCTAGCATTCAAATGCTCCCACATGAAATCCATTATGATGACTGATAAGCCCCGCACACACCGGCACAAACCAAATGCATAACTTAGTCACATCAAAGGAATTGATCACTGCCGCAAACGTGTCATTTCAACCATGGCTAATCAATCCATCTTCTTTTAACCATCTTTAATTGCTTCAGGAATAATAGCAACTTCCTTCCACTCATAGTAGACTCAACCCTCACTCATCCCGAGTGACCTTGATTCACGAGACTATGCTGCCTAAATCCCGCAACCCGTCTCGTACTCTCCTGATAACCTTTCTACAATCAGGAGTTTATTTCTCTCACTCCTCCAATACTATCCTGCATGCTGAAACATATCATAGAACATTCCAACCATCTTTCTTTTTCTCAGAAATTACTCTGCAAAAGCTCGATTCTCGATCATACTGCTTCCTGAAACCCTTAAACGCCGCATTCTTAACTTTTGAACTCACTAGGATCGCTATTGAGAGTCACCCACTCTGACTGGCCTCGAATACCATCAACTCCAAGGCTATTATAGCACATAAAACACCCCTTTGAAGGAAACACATGATCGAGTCACTATCCTGACAACTCAACTATGCCTTAAAAAAAAATTCTGAATCTTCTAAAGCCTAACCCTGGCCCGACAGGGCCAACTTTTCCACACATTCATCAAATCCCATGCACAATCACCATTTTACTCCTTTCCCTTAGCTGTAATAACTTGCCAACACGCTGACAATCCGCAACCCTATGATAACACAATCCTGCAACCCAACTGCAAATGGTGGGACTCCCCAACTTAGCCCGAAGCTACTCCTTGCACCACTCTAGACCCTGCCGAGATCCTTTCTCCTTTGATAACATGATCTTGCTCAACCAATCCGTCCAATTCCTCCAAATTCTCTCGCTAGCACTACCTAAATGCTCAAATTCTCTAGCATCATTCAAACATTCTGTCTCCTACCGAATAGCCACTAGAACCTCTCACAGAGACTTGCCAACCATGCCACCGCTAACCTATTCAAAGGAGATAACCCACCTGTGGAAATCACCCGCAGACACTTTCCAATGACGCTGAAATGCACGCTCTCTGCGACTTTAATACCCCATCCTACCTACTTCATTTACCAACTTTACTAGTCCGTCGGCTCCTCATGGACATCCATTAAATGCACGAAAATATCTTCAAATTCCAAACTATGTTGCCGCTCCCCCACTTTGCGACTGCTCGACTTCCGCTTCTTACACCTGGCCTCCTAGAAATGGAACCACCGCCTAGCCTCCTTTAGGATCATTCTCTGTAGCTCTCAAACCAGCAGATCACCATGACCTCAAGCTCTTCGAAGATCATCTTTCTCTAGCTGTCTTCATTATCAACACTTATCTGGTACTGAACCACCGCACGTCACGGTCTCTGCCAACCGCATTCATCAATACTTCTTCTCAATACTCTGACCACACGAAATCGAAGAAACCATAGCACCGACAAACTTATCACATTCCATTCGATCAATGATGACGTCTTTGTATTGGTAAAAAAGAGTTTCACACATAAGCCAGCTTTTGACAACTAAGCCAGTCACGTGGACACAGGAAAACGTGACAGCTGGATGTGATTCTTTGAAGAGGTACGGTACAAAGAGGCATGGTTCAGTAAACCCACGAACTCATCAGCCACGGGAAACCCAACTTGGTCAAAATGGGAGAGAGGCACAGTCAGAATGAATCTAGATAAAGCTACGGGCAGATTCAAGCACCCACAATTGATTAGTTGAACGTTATGTAACCGAACCTCAATTACCGTTATCCTTTGTAACGCCTCATTAATTTCATAGGTAGTCATTAATGAGTAACCATAGCAAGAGTCGTATGTTGTAAGAATCTCCTACATAAAGGAGGGGAATACAACTTGTAAAGGCATCTGATTCTCGAATACAATCAACTTCGATCTTCTATTTCTGCAATATTGTCTATTATTCATTTTTCTCCATTATATTGATTATCAGTAACCGATATTCATTTTAAAAATAAGCTTTAGTCAAATGGTCTAATTCTTTGGTTAAACAAATTGGTTCCGTTACCGGGAATCTGATAATCTTTGTTTACTTTTCAAGTGATATCCTCTTAATTATGTAAAACCCCAATGACTACAACTAGCAAAAGAGTGGAACCCCAGTTCCATCGCCTTCAGGAACCCCACGTGGTTCGAGGGACAATCCCCAGAAAGATCCAATAACAACAATCGTGATAATGATCAAACTGTGGAATAAGATCGTGTAAAGCAAATGATTACGGAGTACGTGAGCCAAGCTTTGCAAGAATTTGCAAGAGGATTACCGGCAGCATTACCTACACCACCGATGCCACTCCCAATAACACCATTACCATGGAAAATCCTCAATCTGGGTTGGCAAACTCAGGAAGAGGAGATACTCCTAATGAATCTCTCGAAAGGAGACCAGGTATATCTAATAACTTAGAATTACAAAATTTACTGCTAACCATGCAGAAACAGATGAAAGAGCAGAACGATCGCATCGAACAAATTCCTGGAGTACCACTTATCATCAAAGGCATCGATGTTGATAGATATTCTCAACAACCTTGGAAGCCAAGTGCGGCAACCTTGCTTATACCCAAGAAGTTTAAAATGCCTGACGTTCCCAAATATGATGGAATAATTGACCCATGCGACCGTGTGACTACTTTCACTACTAGGGTAAAAGGCAACGACTTAACGAAACAAGAGATTGAATCAGTCCTTGTAAAAAAATTTGGGGAAACACTTACCAAAGGAGCCCTAACCTGGTATTCTCTTCTCCCTGAAAATTCTATTGACTCTTTTGCCGAGGTTGCAGATCCGTTTATAAAAGTACACTCTGGTGCACAAAAAGTTGAGAAGATAATGGAAGACATATTCAAATTAAAACAAGGATACACGGAACTACTTCGTGAGTTTGTAGACAAGTTTTTAACGAGAAATAATGCAGTTACCCAGGGTGCCTGATAATTGGGCAGCCATGGCATTTGCAAGGAACTTGAACGATAAAAGCTCGGAAGCCACGAGACGACTTAAGGAAACTCTAAGAGAATTCCCCGCTACCACATGGAATGATGTATATAACAGGTATAGTACTAAACTCAGAATAGAAGAAGATATCATTGCTCGTTCGACAGATGAAGATCATTCCAGATCCAGACGTCTTGAATCTCATAGAAGATCAGGTAAAAACAGGTATGATCCTTACATAGGACCCTCGGAACGCGATATTCGTCCCAGGTTTGAAAATACTAGGTCGGACTATAGACCACAAGGAAGAGACGTAGTCTCATCCTCGTCTAGATCCAGAAAAGATCGAGTTGAACGACCTAGAGGTAGTACTCAAATTGGGGATCATACCTTTAATGTAAGTAGTAATGAACTTGTTTCAATATTGAGGAACATGGGAGACAAGGTTAAGTTGCCCAGAGAGATGCGGTCAAATCCAAGTAGAAGAAACCCAGATCACTGGTGTGAATTTCACAACGATCATGGGCACAAAACTGTGGATTGCAGATTTTTACAAGGTGAAGTAAGAAATTTGTTAAAACAGGGCTATTTAACAGAATTGTTTAGTGATAAAGGTAAACAGGCATATATGAGGAACATACAGGAGCCCCCAAATCCTCCTTCTCCAAAACGAACCGTTAACGTAATACACAGAGGTGAAGAAGTAAACAGAGTGATTTGAAAAAAAACCACAAAGTTCACAATTACACATGGGAAACAGGCTTGTGGAGAAGATGATATAACCTTCGATGATGCAAATATTAGTGGATTAATGTTTCCGCACAACAATGCTATGGTAATATCTTTACTTATTCATGACACTAACGTAAAAAAAGTGTTGATTGATCTAGGCAGTTCAGTCAATATTATTTTGCTAAGAGTCGTGGAAGAAATGCTACTGGGGAATCAAGTAATCCCAAAAGCACGAGTCATATCAGGGTTTGATAACTCTACGGTTATAACAAAAGGAGAAATTGAGCTTAGCACTTATGCTGANTTGTGGTACACTAGAACAAGAAAATAGAGGTGGAAGAATTACGAGATAAGGGAATTTCCCAAGCATGTAACACAGCCCAAACAAGCACGGAAGAAATTACTACCCAAATAGGTACGGAAGGTATTATTGCTAAAACAGGTATGAAAGAAAATACTTACAAGAAGGAAAATCAAGGTATACTATACCACACCAAAACAAATTCCAGATCGGACGTCATTCGTGAACCAGAGGAAGATGAGCACATCAAAACAACTACGGAAGAGCTCGAAGCTGTTCCATAATCCGAATAAAAGCCTGAGCAGAAAGTGTATATAGGCACGAGGCTAGACCCCGCTCGAAGAGGTAAGTTGATTGATTATTTAAAGGCTAACGCAGACTGATTTGCGTGGTCCCACTCAGATATGACAGGCATTCCACCAGAAGTGATGACTCATAAACTAAATGAAGATCTATCCTTTGTACCTGTTAAGCAGAAGAAAAGAAAGCAAGGACCATTCAAGAACCAAGTGATCGACGAAGTGGTACATAAACTCTTGAAGATTGGTTCGATACGAGAGGTAACATACCCTAACTGGTTAGAAAACACCGTGGTAGTACCTAAAAANCGAAGTGGTACATAAACTCTTGAAGATTGGTTCGATACGAGAGGTAACATACCCTAACTGGTTAGAAAACACCGTGGTAGCACCTAAAAAGAATGGAAAATGGAGAGTATGCGTACATTATACTGATTTAAACAAAGCATGCCCCAAAGATTCATTCCCATTGCCTCATATAGATCAAATGATTGATGCCATCGCATGTCATGAACTATTAAGCTTTATAGATGCATATTATGGTTATAATCAGATTAAAATGGATCCTTTAGATGAGGAAAAAAACCTCCTTTATCACGAACAGGGGGACTTATTGTTACAAAATCATGCCTTTTGGCCTAAAAAAACGCTGGAGCGACCTATCAAAAGCTAGTGACTAAGGAACATCTGGGAAAAATGATGGAGGTTTACATTGATGACATGCTGGTAAAGTCATCACATGCGGAAGATCATTTCCAACACCTCTCTACTACTTTTGATATTTTAAACATGTATAATATGAAGTTAAATCCAGAGAAATGCGCTTTTGGAGTGCAATCAGGCAAATTTTTGGGTTTCCTTGTATCAAACAGAGGAATAGAGGTAAATCCCGCTCAAATTAAAGCCATAGAGGAAATACTTGATAATTTAACAAATAAAAAGGAAGTTCAAAGACTGTCAGGGAGAACAACAGCTTTGGGTAGGTTTATTTCTAAATCCTCCGAAAAAAGTTTTAAATTCTTCTCAGTTCTCAAAAGCAGAATCAGTTCAAATGGACTGAAGAATGTGAGCAAGCCCTCAAGAACCTGAAGAATTATCTATCGAAACCATCACTGCTTCCAAAGCCAAAAGAAGGGGAAAGATTGTACATCTACCTGGTTGTCTTAGAAATTGCTGTAAGTGCAGTATTGGTAAGAGAAGGAAAACGTAAACAATCACTTGTCTATTATGTAAGTAAAACTTTGCTAGATGCTGAGACTAGATATCCACATCTGGAAATGTTAGCCTTAGCTTTAATAATGGCATCTAGAAATTTACGACTCTATTTTCAATGCCACCCAATCACTGTTGTGACCTCATATCCTTTAAAAAATATTCTGCATAAACAAGAATTGTCAGGAAGATTAGCCAAGTGGGCCATAGAATTAAGCGAGAATGAAATAATCTATTAGCCTAGGACTGTAATTAAGTCTCAAATACTAGCTGATTTTGTTGCTGACTTTAGTAATAACATTGTCTCTGAAGTATAAGAAGAGTTACAACTTTTTAACGATGTTAATCCAGGCCTATGAACCTTGTTCACAGATGGTTCTTCAAATATAAAAGGCGCCAACTTAGGCATAGTCTTGATATCACCTACGGGTGAAAAGACACGAAAAGCTATAAAGTGTTATCCTATCACTAACAATGAAGAAGAGTACGAAGCTGTTATTGCAGGTCTTGAACTCGTAGGGGAGCTCTCAATCGAGCAAATTGTGATCAATAACGAGTCCCAACTGGTAGTAAATCAAATATAGGGGACTTACATCGCTTGAGAGACTAGAATGAAATAGTATCTTGAAAAAGAACCAGAGCTCGTGAGAATATTTAAAACATGGAAGGTAATGCAAATACCTAGAGAGGAAAATGCAGAAGCAAATGCATTAGCTAACCTCGCAGTAGTCACGGAAGTAACGAACAAAGACAATACAATTGTCGTTCAACTATGTCATTCAATAATAGACCAGGACATGAATGAGGTAACTTTCAACAACCTAACCTAGGGCTGGAGAAACAAAATTCTTAATTTTTTGCAGAATGACACCGTACCTGAAAACAGGAAAGCAACTCAAGCACTTCGCCGCAAAGCTGCACGGTACTACCTTATTCACAACTCACTTTATCGCAAGATGTTCGGAGGACCCCTAGCTAAATGCCTCGGACCTAACCAAACAGAATTTGTGATGAAAGAAATCCACAAAGGAAATTGGCCTGATGAGTTACCATCTGTACTATGGGCATACAGAACAACTTCAAAGATAGCCACGGGAGAAACTCCATTCGCAATTGTGTATGGCTCAGAAGCCTTAATACCTGTGGAGATTGGCGTAGGAAGAATAAGGTTCTCAACATCTATGGAAGGTGAAAATGACGACGAATTAAGGGCCAACCTGGACCTGCTCGAAACACGGAGAGAAGCAACATTGATACGGATGGCAGCTCAAAAACAAATCATAGAGCATTATTACAACCGTAAAGCTCATCTCAGGTACTTTAAAATTCGAGACTTCGTCCTCAAAGAAGTCTTTCATTCAACAAAAGAAGAAGGTGCAGGAAAGCTAAATCCAAACTGGGAAGGACCTTACAAAATCCGAGGCATAGCTGGGAAAGGAGCCTATGAGTTGGAAGCTATGGACGGAAGAGTTCTACAACCAAGTTGAAACGCAATCAATCTAAAGAAGTATTACTTCTAAAAGAAAAGAATACCCACCTTCGATTTTATTTTGAACATTTAAAAATTTTACTAACTTCTTTAGATGATAGGCACAAAGCTAACCCATCACCAGATGATGATATTAGACCTGCAAAGACGCGAGGAAATAACACAATTCCCGGTCTAGGGTTACACTTTCTGATGGACGTTTTAAAAGGGTTAAGCAGTCATCATCTAAAAAACTATACACCTTCGAGTCCGGAATATTTTTCCTTTTCAGGAAAAGGACCACAAGGAAGGAATAATCAAGTGCTCGATATTTCATTCTTCAAAGCTCAAACACTTGGGGGACTATACAGTATGGAAGGCTAAGACGAAGCAAAGAAGACTCTCAAAAATTCAAAAGCTCGAACCTGAAGACCCATCTACCCAACGAGACAAGTGGCACGAGCAGAATCGAAAGAAATCAATAAGTCATCCAAATATAAAGACTAGGGCAAAGCAAAAAACTTCGAACATATTCAGGTTGAAAGGCAAAATATAAGTCACGAGAAAGAAATGTACATCTTTATTCAAAGCTGTTGTAACAAAAATAGTTAGGGGTAAAAGATCATCATCAATGTACTCATTCAAAAAACTGTTCTCAAATAAAACAGTTATGGATGAAAGATCTAAATCCTTTTATCTGTTCAAGAAACTGTTATCCAATAAAAACAGTTACGAATAAGAAAACATTTCCCTCGTACTTATTAGAAAACTGTTTCCAAAACAGTTGCAGGTAAAAACCCCTATCTTTATAAAAATTGTTACTAGTAAAAATAGTTGTTTCCTTGTATTAATATCGAAAAACTATTACCTATGAAAAACAGTTACGAAATACAAGAGTATATCAAATCTGTTAACCAAAAACAGTTGCAAACGTGAGTTTCCTTGGAAACATTCTTAAACATGTATAAAATTCCTATCACTCTATTGCATTATCATGAGACGTCTTCTTCATGTCAATTATAAACGGACCTCTTCCATAAACTATGACTACTACAAAAAGGCACACATTTGATATGACACTGTGCCTATTATAAAAAAGGTACGAGCAGTCTAAAGCATTCCACATGCAAAACTCGAAGGTAAAACTAAAACCTCAAAAAAAGAAGCATGCAAAAGGCTTAAAGAGTGAAACAGAAACTCAACGAAAGTCGAACTGACATTTATATATTAAAATGGCTAAAACTAAGTATTAACTTATACTTAGCCGTATAAATTTTTTATATATACATTGTGGTGCCCCTAAGTTGTCATTTGGGGACTTAAAGAAAATCCAGATTTATCCCCGATGGGACTGGGGGTAACCACCAATTGATACAAAGAAAAAAATAAGGGATAAACCAACTAAATCTTTTCAAGAGAGGGGTTGACTTCAGTGGCAGAAGGAGTGGGAGAAACTGTGGATGAAGAGGAATGAGCGGCTGGAATCTCACCATCAGGTGAAGAGAGGTTATGACCTTGTTGAGCCTTCTCCATGGCTTCCTTAGTTTTGGCTATTTCAGCACTAAGGTCAAAACCCTCCTGAATCATTTCCATCAATGTGTCAAGGAGAGAATTCATATACGCCCAACTTACATCGACAGCAGCCACCTCTTCCAAATCTTCATAATCCTTTGCTCACACTTGAAGCTCAACTCTCAACCCGTCCTTCTCTGCTTCCGAAACTTCATGGGCGGCCCTTAATGGAATAATCGACTCCTCTAAAGTTTGAGCTTTGTCTAAAGCCCAACGAATATCTTCTTGAGTACGAGTGAGTGATTGCACGAGCTCGCCTGAGTATTCCTCCTTCTGCCTCAACAAGTTCTTCAAGTCTCTAATCTCCTCTAAGCACGGGACAGCTGCTCCGCAAACGAAGACTCCAAAACACTCTTATCCTTATCAGCTTGACTGCAAGAAGCCCTCTCCACTTCTAGTTCTACCGCTTCAAGGTACTCCTTTCCTCTTCTAAAGCATCCATGTCAATCCTTAGGCTATCATACTATGCTCTCCAATTATCAACTTTTGCCTGCAACTCTCTTGTCTCTTGGTCTGTGTTTCAAATCCTCTTCATAAGCTCCATGCCTATAAGGTTAATCTAAAAGAAATAAACAAGTCAGATATGGTAAATTTCATATATACGATAGTGAAAGAGGATAACTTACACCATATCTTCAAAGAGGTATGCAAGACCTTATTGGCCCATGTAAGAGCACCATGGCTAGCTAGCTTTGCTTTCTCAGTGGGACCTATCAAAGGCTTGAGCCACTCTTCGGGCTCACCCGTCTTCTTGAAAAGGTTTCCCTCAGCTGGAACCTGATGTGTGGCTAGAATTCATGGTTTAACATGTCATGTGCCTTACATTTTATGTGCATTAATGATAAAAATACACTTTGTATGTGCATAATGGAGTCTATTTCATGTGTAGGTGAATTGGAGATGGAAGTCGAGCTAAATGGATGCATAAACATCGAAAATCTGCTCAAGAGGCGAAGAGGAGTGCATCGGGCTATAGCTGAGCGTTTGAGCCTTAAGGCCAGGCCTGGCCTGGCTTTATCCAGGCGTTTGGGCCATAAAGGCAGGTCCTTGGTTTGGTCCAATCTAGGTTTTGAAGATTTTAAGTGTTTTCCGGTTTGCATAGAGGTCTCCTACACGTTTAGGGTTTGTCCCAAACATGTAAATAGACCCAAAAACACAACTCTAAGGGGGAGACGCCATTAGAGACAAGGGACGCCTGTGGAATACTACTCAGTGAAGCAAAAGATTGATTTTTACAGCTTTTATTCATTACTTTGTAGTTTAATTATGCAAGTTATTTTGGGTTTGATTCTTATGAGCATGAGTAGCTAATTTCTTAATCTAGGGTTTTGGTGGAACCCGTTGGGGGATAAACTTATTGTGATATTAATATAGTTTTGATTAGTTTATTAATCTCTATTTGTTCAACTACGTTCTTGTTGTAGTTTATTGAAAGGGCCCTCAATTAGCTGTTCCTATTTATTATGTATCTACTTGAGAGAGAGTGCATATTTAGTTAATTGTTTGAACAACATCACTCCCAGAGTATAGACGAAAGTCATAACCGAGGGTTTAGAGGTTGGATTAGAAATAACAATACCTCGGGTGCAATCTAAAGTGAGCTGTAATGCAATCTAGCTAGCGTAATTTGAGAGAGTGCGTCTAGTAAATTATCATAATTACTTAAGAGAGGTTTATGATAGATAGAGTGTTCATGATTGATAGAGACAACTAATCAAAGTATATGAAGTATCCGAGAAGTAAGTTCACCGACGGGAGAAACCATAACCTTAGACCTTTGTTATAATTGTTTACAACACATTGTTAGTAATTGTTAGTTTATTATTATTGTCAGTAGAAATAGTAAAACATCACCAATATATATTCAAAAGTCTTGAGAGAATTGATTAAGTAAAAGTTGAGTATTCTAAAGACTTGATTGATACGTAAATTCCCTGTGGGATCGAATCTGGGCGAAATACCCCGGGTTATATTTGCAGCGCCCGTTTAGTATTTCTATAAGACATAGTTTAGCGTGATAAAATTTTTGCGCCGTTTCCGAGGAATTAACGGTGTTATCAATTGGAGTCGGAAGAAATACAAAATTCTGAAATATAGTCAATTTTCTTCAATTTTCATTTATACATTGAAAGTTTAACATTTGCTAACTTGGTTGTACAGATGCATCCCTAGAAACTCATCGAGAACTGGTGAAGTAATTGAAGCCTTATCAGACCCCGAGAAAATTTTCAAGGCCCTAAACCGGGCCAACCGGAAAAGCAAACACCAACCATCAATTGAACAACTTGAACCCGACATGGAATATCCAAACAACAGGAACAACAATGGGGATGATGTGGTAGACCCAGTCGCTCAAATAGGGGGAGAGGCTCCTTTATATGACTGGGCACAACACACGATAGAGAATTTGGCCACGGCGATATTAGTCCCTCAGATTCAGTCCGAGTCCTTCCAGATTACAAATAATATGCTGCACTTGTTGCAGAACAAGGGACTATTCTCAAGTTCATACATCGAAGACCCCCAATAGCATTTGAAGAACTTCCTGTCAATTTGCAAAACAAAGAGGCAGCCAAACGTCACTCAGGAGGCAATAAAACTGTTGTTATTTCCATTCTCAGTGACTGGCGCTGCCCAGACTTGGCTAAACTCACTCCCCATAAATCCCATTACCACATGGGAGGAGTTATTTAAGCAGTTCATGAACAATTTTCATCCACCCAACAAGACTTCTCAACAAATTGATGAAATCTTGAGCTTCAGACAGAAACCAGTTGAAACATTACAGGAATCGTGGGAACGATTTAAGGGAATGCTGGTTATCTATCCACACCATGGTATTCCGGAGCAGATGTTGGGGCAACGTTTTTATATGGGTCTGGCTGATATTGTTAAGGCAAATGTTGATGCTTCAGCTGGTGGAGCATTCCTGAGCAAAACATGGAGAGAGACTCAGATCTTGCTTAATAAAACGACACAAAATTCGGGATGGAAAAAAAGGAATGCACCTATTACTCCTGTAGTTCACTCAGTGCCACTCGATCCATCCAACACTATTGCAGAGAACATGGCCACCTTGATAACACAGATGAGCATACTAACTAAGAAAGTGGAGGAATCAGGGCAAAAGCAGCAGGTACACATCGTAGATACAACCAATGGGGGCTTGTTCACATCTTGCATTAGTCAACCATTTGGTAACCAGTGGAATGAAGAATGTCATCACCCTTCTTCTCCAGAAAATATGAATTATGTGTCGAATTATGGAAGCCAGAGACAAGGGGGCAGAATTGGGGTCAGAAAGTTCAACCGTATAGACCACATCACCAACAACAAAACAGTGGAAATATGGGTGTCATTAGACCACAAGGTAATGCAGCACCATATCAGAGGCCACAAGGTTATAACAATCAGAACCAACAACAAGCATACTACCCTCCTCAACATCAACAGGGGGAAGGCAAAAAGATGGGTTTTCCAGGTTAGAAGCTATGATGCAGTAGGTTATTGGGTCAAATGCAAAAATTAGTGAGAGAGTATATTTACATGATGCATCTATTAAAAATATTGAGGTACAGTTGGGCCAGATATCTATGGCAGTGAACAATCGTCCTCGTGGGACTTTACCTGCAGACACTCAGGTAAATCCTACGGACCAGGGCCCAAGGCAGCTGATGGCAGTGACTCTTCGCAATGGAAGGGACTTAGACAGGGAACTGGAGAGAGCTCGTGAAATCAGGCAGGCTGAGACACGGGTACCCGTGCTGATTGAACTCGATGATCCAATAAATTTGACCAAGGTAACAGTGCAACCTACTGAAGGAGAACCCAGTGCACAAAGTGAGACTGAAAAAGAAGTAGAGATAGCCCAGGAGTCGGTAGTTGAGGTGGTGGCTGAGAAAGAAAATTCCCAAATCACTGGGAAAAAGAGACCGCCAGCTCTATTCCCTCAGAGGCTAGCCAAATACAAAAAGGATGAACAATACAAAAAGTTCTTGGACATGCTAAAGCAAATATAGGTAAATATCTCATTGATTGATGAGTTGAAGGAAATTCCTGGTTGCACTAAAATGATGAAGGACTTAATGTCCAGAAAATTTGACTTCCAAGATCTGGCTACTGTCACCCTTACTCAGACTTGTGGTGCGGTGGTGACGCGTCTTATTGCTGAAAAGTTGTCTGACCCAGGGAGTTTTACAATTCCTTGTACTATAGGCAACTTAGAATTTTCCAAAGCTCTATGTGACTTCGGGGCCAACATTAATCTGATGCCGCTTTCCATATATAAAAGACTGGGGATTGCTAGAGCCAGACCAACTTCAATGTTATTGCAGCTAGCTGACAAGATGGTAAAGTCAGGCATTTTGGACGATGTATTGGTGCAAGTGGGGAAGTTTGTTTTCCCTGCTGATTTTGTGATACTAGATTGTAAAGTGGATGAAAAACTTCCCATAATCTTGGGAAGGCCATTCTTGGTCACAGGCAGAACCCTTATTGATTGTGAGACTGGTGAACTTAAGATGAGGCTCAATGATGAAGAAATCACTTTCATCGTGCAGAAGTCTATGAGGCGACCAAGTGAGTTCGCCAACTGCTCTCTTATTGATGTTGTGAACGTGATCCCGGAAAAAGATGATGCGCCCCTGACTGTGAGGGACCCCTTGACTTAATGTTTGATGAATCTAGATGATATGAATGGTGAGAACTGGCAGATTGGGTGTTAGCACTTGATGAAAAAGGGGTATGGCCAAAGGCTCTCGAGTTTGAGTCACTATATGTAGAGAAATGAGTGAGGTCGCTGGCCAAGCCAGCTATTGAAGAACCACCCAAGTTGGAACTTAAACCACTTCCACCTTATCTGGTTAATAGGAATAAAGAAACCATGGATGATGACGTACATGGAGTGCTAGTGAAGAAGGCCAGACTAGATTTTGAGGATGTCGATGTGGTAGAAAAGATACTAGATTTAACCAAGGACATTGATGATACATATTTTGATGAATCTAGTGTCATTAGTGTTGAGGATGTTGATACACACTCCAACCATTTTTTTCACATTGTGTTTGGATGATGATATGAAAATAGAGTCATCCGAACCACCTGAGGAGCCAAGGAATAAAGAACAAGATGCCTACATTCTGGAATTCTTCTTGCCAGAAAGTCGGGAGTACACATTTCATCGAAAGGCCAAGAAGCGTAGATTACTACATTATTTAATTGGGCCAGGCAGATTCGTTCCATCACCCCAGGAGCATGATCATAGAGCAGAATCAACTTGGGGTCCAATTCATAAGTTCAAAGTGGAGGCATAAAGTGATTCAAGCGGTTGTTGAAGGAACATGGAAAGAAAAACTAACAGAGAGGATGTCGACGCTACTGGATCAGGGAGTTTCTTGCACCTTACTTTTATTTCTTGTTTTGTCTATATGTGATGCACTGAAGACATTGCATGATTTAAGTGTGGGGTGTTGTACATATTTGTTGCGAGGTGTTGTGTTTAGTGTGTTTTCTTGTTAGTAGTGGTAGCTTTTCCTATTAGTAAGTTATTTTTTCTTTTAAGTTTTTGTAGCTTTTTCTGTAGTCTTTTTATTTTAGGTAGAACAAAACAAAAAAAAAATAGAAATAGGTGGACTCTTCCTGACGATGGATCTCCTAGACAGTTTTCTTGAGGGAAGTAAGTCTAAAGAAAATACCAAAAAGATTTTTTGTTTTAGGTAGTGTAGTAATTCCCCCTTGGTTTTTCTTTGGACCGCGGTTCTTTTCCAAGGGTTTTTAATTGAACCGGGTGTAGGTAGTTTTTAATTTTTAGGAGTAGTAACCACATGGTTTAGATATTAATTGTAGCAATATCTCGGAACGTTGTGATGCCTTGAGAATAGTCAGTACTGTGGTTGTGACGCTTAGGCTCAATTTTTTTGACTCCAGGATAAATACCTTAAATCAAGGATTCTTAAAATTTTCTTAACTGCTTTGACTGGAGTGTCGTGATAGGTCCAATCCTGAGTGAGTTATGTGCCATGTGTGTGTGAGGTTTGCATGTTATTCTGCGCATTGCATTTGATGTCTAGAACTTGCCCCGTGTGTGTGCAAAGCGAAATAATGGTTTTGTTCAATCTTGGAAGTGATATAGGTATTTCTTTGTTGATCCAGCTATATATATTTTACCCACCTAATTGTTATGTATCGTAGTTAACCCCGTTGAGCCTATAATCCTGTTTCTTTGGCAACCACATTACAAGCCATACCACTTTGTTTGAATTGATCATATATTTGAACCTTGTCACCTCTCGTAAGCACTGGAAATGTTATGAAATATGGAAAAATTAAAGTGTGGGGTGGTAGGTTGGTTTTTGAGGGGAACAATTGAAACAAGGAGAAAGGTGCACTGTTTTTTTAAAAAAAAAATGTAAGAGTCACTTGAAAAAAAGAAGAGAAAAAGGAAAAATAGTTGTATTGTTGTGAAAAAAAAAATGTATATATATATATATCTATATATTCCTTGAAAAGTGGTGACTCTTGATGTAATTGTGCTTAAAAGAAGTATGGGGTAATAACATTGATGTGAAGGTGGATGTTGGTTTAATATAAGTTTGAGGTTGAAAGCTAAAGTATGTGTATTAAAGTGCTTAGGGAGGTGTAGTCACTCTTATATCTAAATGTATCNGTTGACCTCTAAGTTAGAGTAGTGAGTGGATTGTGATTAAATCATGGTATATGAGAGTCGATTATCGAGGCAAGGATGTCACACCTCTGTGCTTGAAATGTTTTAAAAATTCTTGGTATATCGTGTTAAGGGATTTGCTTAATAAGTTGTGTACATGAGTGTAATTTTATTGCTCGAGGACGAGCAAAAGTTTAAGTGTGGGGTGTTGATGTGGGGCTAGAATTCATGGTTTAACATGTTATGTGCCTTACATTTTATGTGCGTTAATGATAAAAATACACTTTCATAATGGAGTCTATTTCATGTGTAGGTGAATTGGAGATGGAAGCCGAGCTAAATAGATGCATAAACGTCGAAAATACGCTCAAGAGGCGAAGAGGAGTGCACCGGGCTTTATCCAGGCATTTGAGCCTTAAGGCCAGGCCTGGCTTGGCTTTATCAAGGCGTTTGAGCCTTAAGGCCAGGCCTGGCCTGGCTTTATCCAGGCGTTTTGGCCATAAAGCCAGGTCCCTGGTCTGGTCCAATCCGAGTTTTGAAGATTTTAAGTGTTTTCCGGTTTGAATAGAAGTCTCCTACACGTTTAGGGTTTGTCCCGAACATATAAATAGACCCAAAAACATAACTTTGAGGGGGAGACGCCATTAGAGACAAGAGACGCCTGTGGAATACTACTCAGTGAAGCAAAACATTGATTTTACAGCTTTTATTCATTACTTTGTAGTTTAATTATGCAAGTTATTTTGGGTTTGATTCTTATGAGCATGAGTAGCTAATTTCTTAATCTAGAGTTTTTGTGGAACCCGTTGGGGGGTAAACTTATTGTGATATTAATATAGTTTTGACTGATTGATTAATCTCTATTTGTTCAACTACGTTCTTGTTGTCGTTGATTGAAAGGGTCCTCAATTAGCTTTTTCTATTTATTATGTATCTACTTGAGAGAGAGTGCATATTTAGGTAATTGTTTGAACAACATCACTCCCATAGTATAGACGAAATTCATAACCGAGGGTTTAGAGGTTGGATTAGAAATAACAATACCTCGGGTGCAATCTAAAGTGAGCGGTAATGCAATCTAGCTAATGTAACTTGAGAGAGTGCATCTAGTAAATTATCATAACTACTTGAGAGAGATTTATGATAGATAGAGTGTTCATGATTGATAGAGACAACTAATCAAAGTATATGAAGTATCCAAGAAGTATGTTCACCGACGGGGGAAGCCATTATTATAATTGTTTACAACACATTGTTAGTAATCATTAGTTTATTATTATTATCAGTAGAAATAGTAAAACATCACCAATTTATTTTCAAAAGTCTTGAGAGAATCGATTAAGTAAAAGTTGAGTATTCTAAAGACTTGATTGATACGTAAATTCCTTGTGGGATTGAGTCTGGGCGAAATGCCCCGGATTATATTTGCAACGCTCGTTTAGTCTTTCTATAAGACATAATTGAGCGTGATCAGAACCTCTATTACCACATGCCGCATCTCTCTGCTGGAAGACCCTACTTCCCTAACAGAAGGCATGGAAACAGGCAGAGATGGAACATCAACAAGCACGGAAGGTTGAGAAGCTGGAGAAGCCACAGGCAAAGAAGCAGGCACGGAAAGTTGAAGGGTTGAAGAAGAAGCTACAGGCAAAGCAACAGCAGAAGTTGAGATAGCTGAAGGAATAAACGAAACAGCTTCTCTCAAAGAATCAGGAAAGACAGCAGCAAAAGGGACGTCGTCAGGAGCAAGATCAACACCCTGATGAATAGGGGAATGTGAAACATCATCAAGGACAGGGGGCTCGATCACAGACACGGAAGGCAAGGTTAAGACTAATTAAAGGTAAAAATTTGAGTTTTGCTCTATTATGTTTCAGGAAGATTTGTTTCTTTTTACTAGTATTATTATTTTATGAATTTAAATTTTATCCTTTGATGGTGTAAAGAATTTTTTACACCATCAGCAGATAACTTATAATAGCAGGTTCTACTTATCAAGAATTTACCTGTATATACATTGACCAGGTGAAGAGTTTTTTTTTACACTATCAACAAATTTTAAACGGTGATAGCACGTCAGTTACCATTATTACTAGATTACTAATTAATGTATATTAAGAACCTGCAATTACTGAACAAATAACCTGGTTGCGTGGAGAGTTTTTACAAAGTCCGTATATTGAATTTAAACTGTTTACTTTTTTAACAATAATATTTCATATTATTAATGGTATTATGTAAAAAATTGCGGTTTCACATACATTTTTCGAATACAGAAGGTTATCTTTTACCATTTTAAGAATTAAGTGTATGAAAATTTGTATTCTTTATATGAGATTAGGAAAATTAGAAGTCGAGAAATATATGTATTTTTACATGAATGTTTTAATAAAATATGTATTAATTTTATATAGTACCACATGACTGTAATAGTACGGTGTATAAAGTGTATTAAAATAAGTAGAATTTAAGTAATTTGAGATAATTTTTAATTATGCGGGTAATTGGTTAATTACTGGGTAATGAGACATTACCTAATTAACTAATAAATTGGATAGGATTAAAATTTCTCCCATCCCACGTGGTAGCCACATGAAAATGTATTAGGTGATTCATACACACATTACGTGAGTCATATAGCAATTGTCAAAGGAAAAGTATGTCAAGGCTGAAGAATTAGTGATCACCTCAAACTAAAACATTGCATCTACTGAAGGTATATTCTGATCCATTTTAAGAACAAGAGGCCAAGTGCCACAACTTCGATCTTCTATTTCTGCAATATTGTCCATTATTCATTTTTCTCCATTATCTTGATTATCGGTAACCCGTATTCATCTTAAAAATAAGCTCTAATCAAAGGGTCCAATTCTTTGGTTCACGTCACAGGTGCATATACCACCTCACTTGAAGACACCAAGTCTTACTACTTTATCAACCCCAACCGGACCATTCATAACCCAAATGCCTTTCCTCTGCCGGAATTAAAATACAAAAATCTTGAAATCAAACTCTGAGAAGACCTCCCTTCAAACCATTCACCCCCAACATACGGGCAAGCATTCTATCATCATATCGACGTCGTGCGATAACCAATCGCAAGCATCATCACTACCTGAGCATAGCCTTAAGGCTCCCAGAAACACCGCTGTTGAGCTAAAACAACATATTATTCTTTCGCAAGGCCATAACAACAGCCCCAACAAATTACACATGGAGACATCTCGAATTAAATCCGTAGCACCATTTCAATTCCTCAAATTCCTAATTCAAAGAAAGCATTCGCGACGCGTAAGATTGAGTAGGAATAAACATAGGCATAAGCCTTAATGGAATCAAATTGCACGATGAGGAATCAAGAAGGGAAGTACTCCTAACAGCCCTGTAGCCTCTTGAAGATAAGTACAAACGTCTCCGTACCGATCCACAAGGCTCTACTAGACTTGCTCATGACTCGTGAGACCTAAGGGAACCTAGAGCTCTGATACCATGTTGTCACGACCCAAAATCCGTAAGGTCGTGATAGCGCCGGACATCATTGTCAGGAAAGCCAAGCATTAATTAGTTGAAACAATTTCCTGTTTTATCATTCATGAAGACGCATTTCCTTACACTTTATTACATATTCACTAAATAAAATCTGTCGAGTAAAAGAATAGTTTGAATATTCCATTTTAGCAATTATATCCAACACATCCCAAAACTCGGTGTCACAAGTACATGAGTGATTTCTAAGAATTTATACAATCATCACAAAGCCTGTCCGAAATACAAATTGGACAAGGAAATTTAAAATAAAAATAAATACAGTACGAGGGAGAAACTATCAGCTGCGGATCACCTCCGGATGGTGCAGCACGCCTAAGTCTCCAACCAGCCATGTTACTATGAAGGTATCTGCGCAATAAAAATGCACAGCAAGTGTAGCATGAGTACAAAAATAATGTGTACTTAGTAAGTCGCCCGCCTAACCTTAGAGAGGTAGTGACGAGAGGTCGAATTAAACACTCAGTAGGGTCAAACAATTAATTTAACAGCATAAGATGAACACGATAGGCATGTAAAGGTAGTAAAGTAACATACACATAAGGCACTGAAATCCAAGTAAATACTGGAAGTAAGCAAACAGTTACCACTTTCTCATTATTTTCCCAAATATCTTAAATAATAATTTCTTCTTTATTTTCCCCCAAAATATCTTATCACTTCAAAAATCATGAAAAAAATATTTAACAATTTAGCATGTGCATACGGGGTAAGGACAACCGGCCTGAGTCGTCATAATAATCATCTCTGTCCACTGCCGAGGATCGAACGGCCCGTACCGTAAGTGCAGCTCTCAATATAATAGTCATGTGTATGCACTGCCGAGGGTCGAACGGCCTGAACCATAAGTGCATTTTCAATAAAATAACCATATCTATGCACTGCCGAGGATCGAACGGCCCATACCATAAGTGCATTTTTCAATCCGCAATGGCGCACGGCCCGCTCCAATGAGAGTGGGGGAAACAACACTCCGCTCGTGGAATGTAAATTGCAAAGCGGTCACATACATACATGCACAATCAACAATCCGCCCCGAATACGTCGAGAACACAAATACTCCAGTAAATGACCGATTTCTCTTTTAAAAACCACAAAATAGTATTTAAATCCTTTTTCAAAATTCTCTTGCCATGTTTTTATAATGTTCAATAATACAACCTTATCCGGAAAAACAAACTTCCCGCGAAGGAAATCAATTCTCTTTTTAGATGATTAAGAAAATAAACTCCAATCTTCCTTAGTCATTCGATTACAATTTTTGATTATATTAGCAGTCTAATATTACAGACAAGATCATAGGTACAACAGGTAAGGCATGCTAGTGGGTCCTAGGCTACCCGGACATGGAATAATAGTAGCTACGCACGGACTCCCGTCACCTCGTGCATACGTAGCCCCTAGAGATAGTAACACATACTTACCTCGCTCCGAAATTCCATAACCGGCCTCCAAGCCCTTCCGACGACTCAAATCGTTGCACAACGCTCCGAATATATCCAAACAACGACAAACCAATGAAAATATACTCTAATATTCGCAACAATTCCAAATTATATAATTTCCCCAACTCCACACAGTGAAATGACCAAAATGCCCTCGGGCCCACGTGCCCGAAATCCAAAATTTCTCGAAGATACATTCTACCCATAGCTTTACTAGTTCAAATATACAATTTACTCTAAATTCCATGCTCAAATTCGTGGCTAAAAACCCAAATTACCATTTTCTAGGTTCCTTTAAGATTTCCCAATTTCCTACCGATTTTCATGTCTAATCCATGCATATAATCTTGTATTTAACTTAAAAACGGGAGGAATTTACTTAAATTGATATGCATGATGAAAATACCCCTTTGAACCCTCCCAAAATCGCCATGCCAAGATGAAAATAGTGAGAAAATGGCTAAAATCTCGCATATAAACTAATCTGCCCAGGCCCCAATTACTCTCTGCGTTCGCGACACCATGAGTGCGTTCGCATAGCCTCCTCAAGCCAACACTCCGCGTTCGTAGTCCCCTCCCCGTGTTTGCATAGGCCAAAGGCCCCCCAGGCCCCCATCTCCTCTTTCTTCTACGCGTTCGCACACCTGACCCCGCGTTCGCGTAGAGATCACAACCCAAGACACCACGTTCGCACTCCCTTCTCCGCGAACGCACAAGCCAAACCAGAAGCCCTCAAATTTCCTTCTATGCGATCGCACACAAGGGACCGCGATCGCATAGCACACCAGATACACCAGAAGACAACATCAACAAAACAGTGAAAAATGGTCTGAACTTGCCTCGAAACACACCCGAGGCCCCCGAGACCCCGTCCAAATCACACGACTCAGGCCCATAACATCCCACGGACTTGCTCGAGGCCTCAAATCCCATCAAACCATGCCGAAATCACGAATCGCACTCAAACTCAAACTCTATGAACTTAGAAATTTCCAACTTCTATATCCGATGCCAAAACTTATCAAATCACGTCCGATTAACCCCAAACTTTGCACACAAGTCATATTCAACATTACAGACCTGCTTCAACTTCCGGAATCTCATTCCGACCCCGATATCAAAATTTCCACTTCCGGCTGGATTTCTCAAAAACCTTCAAATTTCTGTCTTTGGCCAAATGACTCCAAAATGACCTACGGACATCCAAATTCCCTGAAATACGCTTCAGGAAAAACTTAAGAAATTTCTTTAAAAATGCTGACTTCCACAATATGCATCGAAACGCTCCCGGGTTATCCAAAACCCGATACGGACATACGCCCAAGTCCGACATCATCATACGAACCTGCATGAACCTTCAAATCCTGATTCGGAGGCCGTTTACTCTAAAGACCAATCTTAGTTAATTCTTCCAACTTAAGGCTTCTGAAATGAAATTTTTTTTCCAAATCAACTTTAAACTCCCCGGAATTCAAATCCGACCACGCCTACAAGTCATAATACCTGAAACGGAGCTGCTCACGGCCTCAAACCGCTGAGTGAAGCGCTAGAGCTCAAAACGACCGACCGGGTCATGAAAGTATTGGGTTAGGTTAGCTATTCGGATGGGTCCGAAAATTAAAAAAAAGAGGCTATATGTTAAATACCCAATTAATCTGATAAAATAATTTTTAGAAATAGCTAATAAATAATAAAAATGATATTTATGCATGAATATGATTTAATATAATTACTTAATATTATAAAAATATAAAAGGTTAGTTTCGTGTAAAATCAAGTAATTATGCACACATGGGCTATTATTGCAAAAATATTGCAATTATAACCTACAAATGTAAATATAATTATGCATAAAATAATTAAAGCTTAATATAAATATACATGATAAAATTAAGCAATAAAATTGTTATAAAATTATTTGTGATGCAATATGTAATTAATTGGACAATAAATAATAGAAATAAATTACTTAGAAATCCTTTTAAAATTACAGAAAATTATGGAAAAATATTAATTGATGCTCATGCATTGTTTTGAAAGTATATATGCATTTTGGGAATAATATAGGGACAAATTGGGTATCAACACTTTGTAGACAGAGGTTCAGTTTGTACAGTATGTCAGAGGCCTTGACGGCCCACATGTATTCATGTTTTATGAACGATGGTTCATTAATATAAATTTTTCCCACTTGTAATTGTACATTACGAGTTGTGGCCATGTTGGCCCATGATAGTTACAAAAGGAACGAATAAGTTATAGAGTGGTTCGCTCGGGCCACTATGGCACCGGGTGCCAGCCACGCCTCCTTAGGTTTGAGGCGTGACACAGTGGTATCTAAGCGGATCGTGTCATAGGGAGTCTACAAAGTTGTGCCTAATAGAGTCTCACTTATGGGTGTGTTGCATGCCACATTTATAATTGAGAGGCTATGGGGCATTTAGGAAATGTTTCCCTTTCTTTGTTTCCAGATCGTGCCATAGAGCTGAGTCCTAAGAAGTCGGTATGAAGTTCTCGCAAAATTTTATATGCACCAGAGGTGCAGGTATTACAACAGCGCTTTAATGCATAATGTGGAAGGGAGGTTATAAAAGAAACAGAAGATAGGATTCGAGATTGAAAGGTAAGTAAATTAAAAGTGAAGAAAATATGAGATACTCAAGTAAAAAAAGTTGTGAATAGTCGAGACTTCAGATAGAGGTTGGGTTTTAGTTCAGTTACAGAGGAGACCCTAGTGAAAATTTTATAAATCTGTGATAGTCAACATTCGAGGACGAATGTTCTAAAGGGGGGAGGGATGTTACACCCCGTAAGTTTAACAATACTGATACCATTAGATATTATGCTAATGTTGTATTTTCTTTTAAGTGGAGTATTTTAGTAAAAGTTATATAAGTATGATTTTGGATAGTTACCATTATTACTATTTTTTAATATGGTAAATTATATATGAGAAAGTGTGATCTAACCACAATGATTAACCCAATCAGTTGAATATAAGGGGGTGAAGCATAAAAATGATTTTGATAGATTGATTCAATTGGTTAATTTGCATAAGGTACGTCTTGCCTCAGCTTTAAATTTCCTCCATAAAAATACCAAAATTTGGGTCTCTATTACCAAAAGTTTCCCTCCTTTTAGAACTTTGACATTCTTGGACTAACTAAAGGTAGAAATTTTATCTTTAATCTATTATGTTTCAAGAAAATTTGAGCTTTTAAGTTTTATCCATTATGTTTCAACGAAGTTTTCTTTTTATTGTTACTAGTATAGTTAGTCATAAAATAATGTTAGCAAGAAATTAATTTATATGGAGAAATGTGGTAGGTGAGGATTCACTAGGACTAATTAAAGGTAAAAATTTGAGTTTTGCTCTATTATGTTACAGGAAGATTTCTTTCTTTTTACTACTATTATTATTTTATGAATTTACGTTTTATCCTTTGATGGTGTAAAGAATTTTTTACACCATCAGCAGATAACTTATAATAGCAGGTTATACTTATTAAGAATTTACCTGTATATACATTGACCAGGTGAAGAGTTTTTTTTTACACTATCAACAGATTTTAAACTGTGATAGCACGTTAGTTACCATTATTACTAGATTACTAAGTAATGTTTATTAAGAACCTGCAATTACTGAACAAATAACCTGGTTGCGTGGAGAGTTTTTACAAAGTCAGTATATTGAATTTAAATTGTTTACTTTTTTAACAATAATATTTCATATTAATAATGGTATTATGTTAAAAATTGCGGTTTCACATACATTTTTCGAATACAGAAGGTTATCTTTTACCATTTTAAGAATTAAGTGTATGCAAATTTGTATTCTTTATATGAGATTAGGAAAATTAGAAGTCGAGAAATATATGTATTTTTACATGAACGTTTTAATAAAATATGTATTAATTTTATATGGTACCACATGACCGTAATAGTACGGTGTATAAAGTGTATTAAAAATAAGTAGAATTTAAGTAATTTGAGATAATTCTTAATTATGCGGGTAATTGGTTAATTACTGGGTAATGGGACATTACCTAATTAACTAATAAATTGGATAGGATTAAAATTTCTCTCATCCCACATGGCAGCCACATGAATATGTATTAGGTGATTCATACACACATTACATGAGTCATATAGCAATTGTCAAAGGAAAAGTATGTCAAGGCTGAAGAATAGAGCGACCACCTCAAAATAAAACATTGCATCTGCTGAAGGTAAATTCTAATCCATTTTAAGAACAAGAGGCCAAGTGCCACAACTGCTTATCTATTCCTGTTTGGTGCAATGTTTGATGAATTGGAAATCTAACTACAAGTTGTTTATTGAAAATATACCAAGGATTTTCTTATGTTAGTCATGGCCACCAGATACATGGTTGTTGTAAGATTTTGGTTTCCTTTCCTACGAGCAACTAAACAAATTAAGTGTTGATTTGTGGATAGAGTTTGTGCATTGTTGGTTTTTGGATTGTGGAACCTAATGCTATGTTATTTCTAGGATAAGGGGTCATTTAGCAGAATTTGGAAGTTGCACGAAGTTGTTGATATGCCAAATTATATATCATCATATGTCTCGATGATATTATCTCGGATTGTAAGTTTTTACAAGATCATCGTAATAGTTATTGGGACATGCATTTTAGTGGTGCATGGACTCGTATACGGAGATTGATGACTAAGATTCAGGTATGTTAAGGCTATCCCTTCTTTCTCTTTGGCATGATCTATACGAACGAACGAAACGAGAAAAGGCACAACTTTCATAAAATACTCTATTTGTAGAAATGCTAAAGATGTGTATATTCTTATTCTTCCATGTGTCATATTATTATATCATCTATTCATGGATCTCAGAAATATGTACATTGATAAAGTTTATTTCATGATATCAATCAGAGGCGTAATGGCCTTATGAAGTACCAAGAGATTTTATTAACGTATTTCATATGCATTTCATGCATTTATACGTGCACATTCACCCATGACCAGATGGCATTATATACGCGTATATATATATATATATATATATATATATATATATATATATATATATATATATATATATATATATATGTAGATTCCCTCATAGGTTTGATGATGTTATGTATGTACAGACCTATGCATTACATGACATTTATACGCATATGCATGACATTATAGATATTTCATGCTTTTGATTTACAGAGCTATCCAGACTTACAGGTTGAGTCTTTTACTCCATGTTTCTTCTTTATATATTGATTTACTTGACTTACATTGTCACGACCCAAAATCCATAAGCTGTGATGGCACCGGACACCACTGTTAGGCAAGCCAAATCCTTAATTAAGTTGAAATACATTCATGTTTTAAAATTTTTGAAACCGTTACCGTTTCTTGCATTTCGTAATCAAATAAATAAATTTTCGCAATTAAAATACGACAGTAAATAGAATTCTGTTATTTAAAAGCAGTGATCTAAAGATTTCACTTAACAATTATCCCAATACATATCCCAGAACCCGGTGTCACAAGTAAATGAGCAATTTCTAAGAATTTATACAATCATTACAAAGCTTGTCCGAAATACAGCTGGACAAGGAAATTTAAAATGAATAAATACAGTATGAAGGAGACTCTGTCAGCTGCGGATCGCCTCCGGATTATGCAACTCGCCTAAGTCTCCGAATCTTCAACATTTGCTACGAAAGTACCTTTGCAATAAGATGCACAATAAGTGTAGCATGAGTACAAAAACAACGTGTACTCAGTAAGTTTCCCGCCTAACCTCAGAGAGGTAGTGACGAGAGGTCAAATTAGACACTTACTAGAGTCCGACAATATAATATATGATAGCATATGAGGAAATACAGTAGACATGTAAGGTAGTTAAGCAACAAAATATATATGAGGCACATCATTCAAAGAAATTTTTTCCCCAAATATCTGTCAAGTCCTTACACATGAAGTTATTTAACAATCTGTATCCTTAATTAAATTTAACAATTTAAGTCACAAGAAGTATGTCATATGTATATATGTATATGTATATATGCCAAGGGTCCTTCGGCCCGAACCAACAATAAAAATAAACTATGCACTGCCGAGGATCGAACAACCCGTCCTATAAGTGCATTCTTTCAAATTAATCATAAAGCTCCCCTCGATCGCGAATCATACCTGTGACTCGAGTGCTGACTCTTATATATAATTAACATAAAGCTTCCCTCGATCGCGAATCATACCTGTGACTCGAGTGCTGACTCTTATATATAATTAAAATAAAGCTCCTCTCGATCTCGAATCATACCTGCGACTCGAGTGCTGACTCTTATATATAATTAACATAAAGCTTCCCTCGATCGCGAATCATACCTGTGACTCGAGTGCTGACTCTTATATATAATTAACATAAAGCTTCCCTCGATCGCGAATCATACATGCTACTCAAGTGCCGAATCTTATACATAATTAACATACACCTTCCCTCGATCGCGAATCATACCTGTGACTCGAGTGCTGACTATTATACATAATTAACATAAAGCTTCCCTCGGTCGCGAATCATACCTGCGACTCGAGTGCTGACACATTTCCACACATTTAAGTCCATTTTTTTTAATTAAGAAAATAGCTTTCTCAGGGAAAAAGTAGAATCCTTATTATAAGAAGCATGAAACATAGGTTTTGAAATCATTTGTTTTGAAACTCATTTGTCAAGTTTAATGATATTCGACGATAAGACCCAGTCCAGGTACACATATATCCACAACGAAACCAATTTTCTTTCTAGAGGGTTAACAATATGAAATCTAGCTTTCTTTTAGACATTTAATTATGTTTTTGGTCATATTAGCAGTTAATATTACAGGCGGGGATGCAGGTACACACATAATGCATGCTAGTGGGTCCTAGGCTACCCGGACATGGCATAATAGTAGCTACGCACGGACTCCCATCATCTCGTGCGTACGTAGCCCCCGAAGATAATAACATGTATTGAATTAATTCACCTAGGGGGACGATTCCCCCTCACAAAGTTAGAAAGAAGACTTACCTCGCTCCGAAATTCCAACACCGGTTCCAAGCCCTTCCGATGACTCCAACTGACGCATAACGCTCCAAACTACCACATAACGGCAAAGCAATGAAAATTCATCCTAATACACAAAACAAATTCAGATTATATACTTTCCCAACCCCACTCGGAGAAATGACCAAAATGCCCTCGGACCCACGTGCCCGGAAATCCGAAATTCTCAAAGATACATTCTACCCATAGCCTTACTAACTCAAGTATATAATTTACTCAAATATTCATGCTCAATTCGTGGTTAAAATCAAATTTTTTCATATTCTAGGTTTCTTCAAAGTTCCCAAATTTCCTACCAATTTCATGTTCACATCCATGAAAAATCACATATTTAACTTAGGAATGGGAAAAATCCACTTAACTAGTGATGCTTGCTGAAAACCCCCTCCTTGAAGCTCCCAAAATCGCCACACCAAAATGAGAGAAATGAATAAATGGCCAAAATCCGTTCTTAAAACACCCCACTGCCTCAAGCCATTTTCGCACTTGCGGTGCAATAGCCACTCAAGCGGCTCCATACCTGCGGAAATTCCATCGCAGGTGCGGCCCTGACTCAGCCCAGCAACTTTCGCTCCTGTGATCCCTCTTCGCACATGTGATTTCGCAGGTGCGACCAAACTCCCGCACCTGCGGTCCCTCAGCTTCAGACCCAATTTCGCACCAGCGTCAACCAAGACGCACCCGCGGCTCAGCACCTGCGGCCAAATCCTCGCTGGTGCGGATCACACCAGATGGCAGCAATCTTGATTTGTTCAAACTATAATTCCTAATCCGTCAACCACCCGGAATCCACCCGAGGCCCCCGGTACCCCATCCAATCATACCAACCTGTACCAAAACATAACACGGATTTTCTCGAGCCCTCAAATCATATCAAACAACGCCGAAATCAAGAATCGCATTCAAATCCAATTATTTAAGAACTTAGAATTTCAAACTTCTACATCCGACGTCGAAACCAATCAAATCACACCCGATTGACCTCAAATTTTTCACAAAAGTCATACTCAACATTAGGGACCTGCTCCAACTTCCGGAATCGCATTCCGACCTAGATATCAAATTTCTGGTCGGATTTCTCAAAAACCTTCAAATTTCTATCTTTAGCCAAATGACTCCAAAATGACCTATGGGCATCCAAATTCACTTCTGTCGTGCTCTCAATCCAGAAACACCATACAGAGCTATTCCCAGACTCGGAATCCCAAATGGACATCAACCTCACTGATATGCACTTCAAGGACAAATTCATGAAATCCTTCTAAAATGCTAACTTCCACACTATACGCGAAACGCTCCCGAGTTATCCAAAACCCGATCCGTACATACACCCAAGTCCGAACTCATAATACAAACCTGCTGGAACCTTCAAAGCCTGATTCGGAGATCGTTTACTCAAAATTCCAATCTTAGTTGATTTTTCCAACTTAAGGCTTC
>MDKI01202149.1:0-43509 GCA_005239505.1 Nicotiana paniculata
CGATGTCCAAATTCGATGATTCTTTTTTCTACGACTCCGTAATTATTATACGGATCTAATAATGTATTCAAAATATAAATCGGAGATCATTTGTTCAATATGATATCATTTATGCTTGGAGAAACGACGTCGAAACATAAGAAAGAACGAGCGCAACACAACCCAAACCTATTTGAAACTCACCCGAGCCCTCGGGGCTCTAAATCAAACATGCACTCAAGTCTAAAAGTATCATACGGACTTTCTCGTGCGATCAAATCATGAAAATAACATGTAAAACAACGAATTAAACCTCAAAACTCATTATTTTCCTCAAGAACACTTATAGTTCATAACTTTTCAACCGGATGTCCGAATCATGTCAAACGATCTCCGTTTTTTACCAAATTTCATAGGCAAGGCCTAAATATCATAACAAATTTGTACCGGCCTCCGAAACCAAAATACGGGCCCGATACCAATGACTTCAAACATTAATTCTTTTCATTATTTCATAAATATTTCAGAAAAACAATTTCTTTCAAAAATTGATTTCTAAGGCTTGGGACTTCGGAATTCATTTCCGAGCATACGTCCGGGTCCCATATTTTACTGCAGACCTCCTGGGATCGTTGAAACACAGATCGGAGTCCGTTTACTCAAAATGTTGACTCAAGTCAACTAAAACCAAATTTTTAATTCTAAAAATTATTATTTCTTATATTTTCACATAAAAGCTTTTCGGTTTCACGCCCGAACTGCGCACACAAATCGAGGTAGTTAAAATTAATATTTTTATGGCTAATAAGCCTAGAACGGAGTTAAATTCATAAAATGACCCCTTGGGTCATCACACGCACCTGCGGTCAAAGCCTCGCAGGTGCGGTTACACCAGATGACAGCAACCTTTAGCTTTCTTCAACTTCAAATATTGATTCTTTAACCAACCGAGGCCCCCGGGATCCCGTCCAATTATACCAAACTGTTCCAAAACATAATGCAGACTTGCTCGAGGCCTCAAACCATATCAAACAACTTCGAAACCGCGAATCGCACTCAAATCCCAACCTTATGAACTTAGAAATTGTCAACTTCTACATCTGATGCTGAAACCAATCAAATCATGTCCGATTGACCTCAAATTTTTTACACAAGTCATACTCGACATTGTGGACCTGATCCGACTTCCGGAATCACATTCCGACCCCGATATCAAAATTTCCACTTCAGGTCGGATTTCTCCAAAAACCTTCAAATTCCTATCTTTAGCCAAATGACTTCAAAATGACCTCCGGACCTCCGAATTCACTTCCGATCGCTCTCCCAACTCCAGAATCACCATACAAAGATATTCCCAGACTCGGAATCCCAAACAGACATCAACAACACTAAAATACACTTCAAGCCCAAATCTATGAAATTCTTCTAAAATGCTAACTTCCATAATATACACCCGCTATTGGGTTATCCAAAACCCGATCCGGACATACGCCCAAGTCTGAAATCATCATACGAACCTGCAGGAACCCTCAAATCTTGGTTCTGAGGTCGTTTACTCAAAGTTCCAATCTTAGTTGATTCTTCTAACTTAAGGCTTCTGAAATGAGACTTTATTTCCAATTCAACTCTGAACCTCCCGAAATTCAATTCCGACCACGCCCACGGGTCGTAATACCTAAAATGGAGCTTCTCACGACTTCAAACCACTGAACGACGCTCTAGAGCTCAAAACAACCGGTCGGGTCGTTACAACAGTATTCTATTTACAATTATTGAGATAAAAGTGTTGTGAACGGCTTGGCCTGAATTGTGAAAGTTTTTGATAAATAAACAAATATATATATATATATATGAATGTGATAAGGGTGGATAGGGAAATATATATGACTGTGATAAGGGTGGACAGGGAAATACATATATATATATATATATGACTGTGATAAGGGTGAACATGGGAAATAAATATATATATGACTGTGATAAGGGTGGACAGGGGAAATATATATGAATGTGATAAGGGTGGACAGGGAAAATATAAATATATGACAGTGATAAGGGAGGATAATTATGCTTTACTAATTTTTTATTACAGAGATTTGGAAGTTTATTGTTCTATCCTACATGTTTTCCCATATCTTGCACATTTGCTTATTTTAAATTAAAGTTTGAAAACTTGGAAAGTTGTGTGAAACTTTGGTGATAGCCGATGCCTGGAATAGGCGACTGAGTTATTTTATTTATTCATTGTTGTAGTTATATTTTCTTGTTTGCGTAGAATTATTTTATTACTTTATTACATACATTTATTGTTGCAGGTTAAGTTATAATTGCCCCGCCTTAGCCTCGTCACTACTTCGTCGGGGTTAGGCTCGGCACTTACTCAGTACATGGAGTCGGTTATACTGATACTATACTCTGCGCTCTTTTGTGAAGATCCAGGTACCGGCCAGCAGTAGAGATTTTTAGTAGCCGCTATTCATTATCCGGAGACACAAGGTATATATGTCGGCATTCGCAGATCCCGAGAGTCTTCTCTTAGTTCGTAGAGACTGTTTTATAATTTTCCTAAAACAGTTATATTATTTCTTTCAGCCCATTAATTGTAGTATTTTTTTAGTAGTTCGTGAATTGTGACACCAGACCCTAGGGTAGTTTTGGAGTTATTTATATAGTTAGTTCGTGGCTCGGTTATCTATTTGTTTATTATCTTATATTTGAAGTTGTTCTTTGAAACCATTAGATTAAGTTTACTTTAAATTTATGTTATTATGTTTAAATGGATAATCCAAGGAAAATAGTTAATCGGACTCTAGCATTGGCTTGCCTTGCAAGGGTGGTGTTAGGCGCCATCACGATCCCTAAGGTTGGGAATTTGGGTCGTGAAAATTATGTTATTTCTGATTTTAGTGCTTAGATAGTGTTTAGTCAACCTAGTTTAATTGTTGATTCTAGTTTAATTTCTGCATTGGTGTGGAATTAATTGTTGAAGTTTATTTATGAACTTTCTGCTTTTGTGTTTGTTAAATCAGTGGAGAGTATTATTAAGGGATAGAGTTGAAAGTTAGTAGAAGGTGAATGATGGAGTAGACTACATGTTTGGTTGTAATGTATTGTTTGGAGTACAAAACTCCAAAAATCTGCTTCTAATTGGTAAAATACTATCTCTTAGATAGATTTTTTACCAAAGAGTTGTCCTTTGAATAGTGTTGGACAGATTTTTGGTGAAAAATATGTCCTTTGAACAGACTTTCATAACGAAATCATGTCCCTCCTCTCCTATAAAGAGAGGGTCTTTCTTTCACTTTAGGGGAGTTTTGGACACACACTCGATCGCACAATTAAAATCAGTTTTCTACACTTAAAAAGTGAACACACAATCTGAGAGAAAAAGAAATCAGCTGAAGCATCTTTTAGAAGCTGAACTTGAAAGTTTTGTTTGGAGTGATAACCTTAGAACTAAAACTCTTTGAAAAAGTTCTCTGAAATAATTCTAGGTTTAGTTTGGACTTCTTTACCGGGTTGTTTTGTTGTTGTTGGTTGTTGTGTTCTCTGCTAGAAGTTTATGATGTGTTTGTTGTTCCTAAGTATTCAGGGGTCATTTAGCTGCTGAAATTCTGCAACTAAGTAACTATCTCGAACTTCTAGAGTAATTTTCTTTTACAATAGACAATAAAGACGTAGTTTTGAGATGTGTGTTGATCCTTATATTATTATAAGAATCTTGTTTATTTTTTTATATTTAGTTGTCTATGTACCTTAGTTATAAATGTTAAGTTAGTGCATTGATAAACACATAAAAGAGGGGAATTAAAAAAGAATTTCAACTTTCTTGTTCTTTAATGGCTATGTTTTGTACATGAGTTCTACATGAAAGATGAGCTTTCTTGAGTATGGTTTGAAAGTAATAAGTGAGTTTTTGGACATGTAATTGGAAAAGAAACATCATATTCATCTGTAAGTTAAAATGAAGTCATACGTTTAGCGGAAAGCTTATGGGCCACTGTTTGAGTTTTAGACTCATTTGTTAAAGTGTTTTGAGGTACCGTGGTTAGACTAAGAATCTGCTTTTTGACATTCATGGTTAAGTTTTTTTTTCTCTCTAGTTGTTATCATTATATCAGTTAAAATTATTTGGTTCAGAGTTATGCTTTAAACAAATAAATTGTTTGTGTGTACTTATATGTATGTGTGTGTGTGTGTGTGTGTGTATATATATGTGTACGTATGTGTGATGACCCAAAAGGTCATCCCGTGTAATTTTAACTAAATATGTGTTCTGAGGCCGTGAAAACCTCCTTATATCTCACCTCGATTTGCATGCGCAGCCCGGGCGTATAGCCGGGAAGCCGTTATGTGAAAATTGATTAAAATGATATTTTTGTGTTGAAATTTGAATAAAGTTGACTTTGGTCAACATTTTTGGTAAACAGACCCGGACCCATGATTTGACGGTCCCGAAGGGTCCGTCGGAAAATATGGGACTTGGGCGTATGCCCGGAACCGAATTCCGAGGTGCCAAGTCCGAGAAATGAATTTTTGAAGAAAATTATTTTCTGAAAAATATAAAAGTTTTTGAAAATGAGATTTGATGTGAAACCGGGCCCGTATTATGGTTATGGAGTTCGGAACAGGTTCAATATGTCTTATATGTGTTATCTGTGAAATTTGGTGAGAAACGGACTTAGTTTGATGTGATTCGGATCGAAAATGGAAAAATTAGAAGTTTTTGAAGTTTAAAGGACTTTCATTGATTTTGAGGTTTAACTTGATGTTTATGATGTTATTTTGGTGTTTTGATTACTTTAATAAGTCCGTAACATGTTTATGAGGTCGTGTGTGTATTTGGTTTTGATTCCCGAGGGCTCGGGTGAGTTTCGGGTAGGCGTCGGAGTGCATAAAGCCTTAGAAAATCTGGTGTAATTGTTGTCATCTGGTGTCCAGGGATTTACCCTATGCGAACGCACTCAAAGGGGTGCGAACGCACAGGGTTATAGAGGTCAGGGGGGTCGGGGTCAATTTGTTCTGTGCTAACGCACGAGACCTCATGCGAACGCACAGGGTAATCTGGGGAGGGGGTTGGGTAGTGTTGTGCGAACGCACCCAATCATGTGCGAACGCATAGGGTTAGCAGGGGGCTGGGGCTGGGCAGCAAAACACACTGTGCGAACGCACTAGTATGTATGTGATTGCGGGGGGTAGACTAGGGTAACCTGTGCGAACGCAGGCCTCCTGCTGCGATCGCACTACTTTAAATTGCCCAGCTATTTTAAAAACCAAAAACAGAACACTTACACGGGATTCCACAATTTTTTTCATAAACCCCTTCTTCTCCAAAGCTCTTAGGTGATTTTTGAAGCATTTCCTCACCATAATCTCTTAGGTAAGTGATCTTTAACTTGTTTTCTTCCATTTTCATCAACATTTATTAGATTCTAGGCCTAAAATCATGAAATTAAAGGTAGAAAATTGGATTTTTGGGTAGAGTTAGGGCTTTTTTAATTTTTGGGAATTTGACCTCGTTTTGGGGTCGGATTTCAAAATAAATTGTATATTCAGACTCGTGGGGGACTGGGTGATCGGGTTTTGGTCTGAACCTCGTGTTTCGACCAAGCCGACCCGGGGTCGAATTTTGGAATTTTTGGAAGAATGTTGGGAAATCTGTAATTAGGCGTTGAAATTGAATTGTTGAGTAATTATTGATGTTATTGAGTCGATTATGTCTAGATACGATTTTTTCGGAGTCGGATTCGAGAGGAAAAGCGGTCCTAGAGGCTTGATTTGCATTCTTGGAGCCGAGGTAAGTGTTTGGCCTAATCTTAGCTTGAGGGAATAGGTGTTGAGTCATATGTGCTACGTTGTTATTATCATGTTCAATGTATAGGTGAGGTGACGAGTACTCATACCTTGTTGTCCAGCATGCACGTGAGTCATATCTTATAGTATATGTGTTTTTCTTCGATATCCATTGTGTTATGAAGTAGATTTCATTTTGGAGATTATTCAATTGTTGGAAATACTTGGTTGTGAACATTGTTGATTAGTTGTTCGGTTGAGGATTATTTGGTTATGTGTACGTTCAGTGAGATTGGTTATAGCTATGTCCCTTGCCGGGACGGTGATATTTCTGTTATTGTTCCCTTGTCGGGATGTTGTAAAATTATGGTCTGTGTTGTGATTCTTCCTTGACAAATTGTGTTCTGGTTATTGTTTGGGTGAGGAAGAGTGTAAAGCACGAAGGTTGATGCCGTGTATTTACTTATTGCATTGTGAGGATGAGAGTGTAAAGCACGAAGGGTGATGTCGTGCCATGATTTTATATTTAAAAGCATGAAGGTTAATGTCGTGCCGATATTGTGATTTTAAGAGCACGAAGGGTGATGCCATGCCATGATATGAGAGATAATGCACGAAGGATAATGTCGTGCCATGATATTGTGAGGCAAAAGCACGAAGGGTGATGCCGTGCACTTGTTTTGGTGAGAATGAGAGTAAAGCACGAAGGGTGATGTCGTGCACTTGTTTTGGTGAGAACGAGAGTAAAGAATTAAGGGTGATGTCGTTAACTTGTTTGTTCTCTGTTGTTATTTTGATACTAGACGGTTGTCATGTTCTGTTACTCATCAAGTGTTTTCCCCTTTGTACCCCAGCATGTTTTCCCCGTATTTGTACTTAACTGTTTACTTCCTGCCGTTATTTCAATTACATATTATTGAATTGCACATTTGTTTATTATTTGTCGTGTCCTAGCCTCGTCACTACTTCGCCGAGGTTAGGCTCAGCACTTACTCAGTACATGGAGTCGGTTGTATTGATGCTACACCTGCACTTCTTTATGTTGTGCAGATTACAGAGCCGGACCCAATGGACATTAAGCGAGGGAGTATCCTTCAATCCACAGCGACACCGAGGTAGTTCTGCAGGCGTCCGCAGGGCTTGGCGTCACCATTTATTTCTTTCCTTCTGTCTTATCTTGTATTTCTAGACATTTACACTTGTTTATTTCAGACACATATTTTTAGTAAATCTTAGACTGTCCGTGAAATTGTGACACCAGTTCTAGGGGTATGTTTAAGGAAATTTCATAAGATGTAATATTTAAGTTGTTGAATTTCTTATCTTCCGCATTCTTATTTCTATTTTTTCGTGTATATCACTTTTTAAATGCTAAATAACAAAGGAATAAATCAGAATAACCAGTAACGTTGGCTTGTCTAGTGGGTTTAACGTTAGACACCATCACGGCCCGAAGGTGGGATTTCGGGTCGTGACAAGTTGGTATCAGAGCACTAGATTGCTTAGGTCTCACAATTCACGGACAAACTTGTATAGTCTGAGGGATTGGTATGGAGACGTCTGTACTTATCCCCAGAGGCTGCAAGATTAGGATTAACTTCACATTTCTTCTTCTCTGTTGTGCGGTTTGAATTCTAAATGCTAACTGATTTTCTATTCTATTCTCTCGCAGATGGAGAGAACGCGTGCTTCCTCATCTACCGATCAGCAGCCCGATCCTCCTGTTGCAGCTCCTAAAAGGGGCCGAGGACTAGGCCGAGGCCATGCTAGAGGACAGGAAGAGCCAGGGCTCACCCCAGACCAGCAGCACCAATAGAGGACCCACAGGTACACTTTGCCGGTGAGATTCCTGCTCAGGCAGTTCCAGTCGGACCAGCTCAGGTCCCAGACGGATTCATTGCCACCCCGGTTCTTCAGGACGCTCTGGTTCGTTTAGTGGGCCTTATGGATAGCGTGGCTCAGGCCGGTCTTCTTCCTACTACACTAGTCGTCTCTCAGGCTCGGGGATGGACCCAGGCTCCTGCTACCCACACACCAGGCTAGCTCCTCAGTTCCAGACTCCAGCACCTCCGGCAGCTGGAGCAGCTCAGCCGGGTTTTGTGGCACAGAAAATTGAGGGGGCAGCCACGTCTGTCGATGCTTTGTGGATATTGGACCGGTTCACCAAGCTATTTTCTACTACATTTGCTGGTGCACCATCAGAGGATCCCCAAGATTTCTTAGACAGTTGCTACGAGGTTCTTCGGAACATGGGCATCGTGGAATCCAATGGAGTTGATTTTGCTACATTCCGTCTTTCTAGTACCGCCAAGACTTGGTGGAGGGACTACTGTTTGACCAGACAAGCTGGGTCTTCGCCTTTGACTTGGGCTTAGTTCTCCGAGTTATTCTTGGAGAAGTTTCCAGTTAATCAGAGAGAGGGTCTTCGGAGGCAGTTTGAGCGCCTCCAGTAGAGATCTATGACTGTTACACACTATGAGACCAGGTTCATTACTTTGGCCCGACATGCTATCATGATACTCCTCACTGATCGTGAGAGGGTGAGGAGGTTTATTGAGGGTCTAGCTCAGCCTATTAGACTCCAGATGGCCAGAGAGACAGGTACTTATATTTCATTCCAGGAGGCGGCCAATGTGGCCAAGCGTATTGAGATGGTCTTATCACAGGGCAGTGGTCAGGGGTCTGACAAGAGACCTCGCCATTCCAGTCGATTCAGTGGTTCCTCATCTGGAGCCAGAGATTCCTTTGGCAGAGGTCATCCCTCTAGGCCATTCCAGTCAGCACTTCAGGTATCCCGCAGTGCACCATCAGCTCCTATCAGTGCACCGCCACTTCAGAGCTTCCAGGGTGGTTATTCTGGTCGACAGGGACAGTTTTAGGGCCAGCAGCCTCAGTAGCAGAGGGCTTGTTACTCTTGTGGTAATCCAGGTCACATTTCTAGGTATTTCCCCCGAGCTTCTGGTAGTTCTCAACATCCGGGTTCCCGTGCTATGATTCCCTCACCAGGTGCACCCCTACCCCCCAACTAGCTAGGGGTGGAGGTCGAGGTGCCATAGGTGGAGGTCAGAATCATAAAGGTGGATGACAGGCCCCGAGAGGTAGAGGTCATCCCGCAGTAGGTCGACCTAGAGATGTTCAGGTTGGACGGGCTCTGCCCCGGTGCTATGTTATTCCTGCCAGGCCTGAGGCTGAGGCCTCTGATGCAGTTATTACAGGTATGGTTTCAGTTTGCAGCAGAGATGCTTCGGTTTTATTTGATCTGGGTTCTACATTCTCCTATGTGTTTTCATATTTTGCCCCTTATCTGAGCATGCCCCGTGATTCCCGTGAGTACTTCAGTATATGTGTCTACCCCGGTGGGTGATTCTATTGTGGTAGATCGAGTCTACCGTTCATGCTTAGTGGTTATTGGTGGTCTGGAGACTCATGTAGATCTTATGCTTGTTGCTATGGTTGACTTCGATGTTATTTTGAGGCTGGATTGGTTATCTCCCTACCATGCTATTCTGGACTGTCATGCCAAGACAGTGACCTTGGCCTTTCCAGGAGTACCTTGACAGCTTTTCACACTCGGTATAGGCATTATGAGTTCTTGGTGATGTCTTTTGGGTTGACAAATGCCCCCGCTGCTTTTATGGAGTTGATGAACGAGTGTCCATGCCTTTTTTGGACTCGTTTGTGATTATTTTTATTGATGATATTTTGAATTACTCCTGTAGCAGAGAGGAGCATGATCAGCACCTTCGAGTCGTCCTCCAAACTCTGAGGGATAGTCTGTTGTATGCCAAATTTTCTAAGTGTGAGTTCTAGTTAAGTTCGGTTGCATTTCTAGGCCATGTTGTGTCGGCAGAGGGTATTCAAGTGGATCTCAAGAAGATTTCAGCAATCAGAGATTGGCCTAGACCCACCTCAGCTACAGAGATTCTGAGTTTCTTGGGCTTAGCAGGTTATTATCGCCAGTTTGTGGAAGGCTTTTCATCCATTACAGCCTCGATGACCATATTGACTCAGAAGGGTGCCTAGTTCAGGTGGTCCGATGAGTGTGAGGTGAGCTTTCAGAATCTCAAGACAGCCTTGACCACGGCACCGGTGTTAGTTTTTCCCACAGGTTCAGGACCATATACCGTGTATTGTAATGCTTCACGGGTGGGACTTGGTGCAGTGTTGATGCAGGGTGGCAAGGTTATAGCCTATGCTTCTCGTCAGTTGAAGGTTCATGAGAAGAACTATCCAGTTCATGATTTAGAGTTAGCAGCTATGGTTCATGCATTGAAGATTTGGAGGCACTATTTGTATGGGGTGCCATGTGAGGTGTTCACGGATAATAAGAGTTTGCAATATCTGTTCAAGCAGAAAGAGTTGAACATGAGGCAGAGGAGATGGTTGGAGTTATTGAAGGATTATGACATTACCATCTTATATCATCCGGGGAAGGCCAATGTGGTGGCCGATGCCTTGAGCCGGAAGTCAGCCAGTATGGGTAGTCTTGCTTATTTATCAATCGGAGAGCGACCGCTTGCTTTAGATGTTCAGGCTTTGGCCAACCGGTTCATGAGATTGGAGGTTTCTGAGACTGGCAGTGTTTTGGCCCATACTGTGGCCCGTTCTTCATTGTATGATCATATCCGGTCCAGGAAGTATGATGATCGTCATTTATATGTTCTTAGATATACGGTCCGACACAGAGGTGCCAAGCAGGTCACAGTTGATGATGAGGGATTTTTGAGGATGCAGGGTCGTATTTGTGTGCTTGATGTTGATGGTAAACGTGAGTTGATCTTGTAGAAGGCCCATAGTTCCCAGTATTCCATTCATCCGGGCTCCACAAAGATGTACCAGGATTTGCGGCAGCATTATTGGTGGTGGAGGATGAAGAAGGATATTGTAGCATATGTAGCTAGGTTCTTGAACTGTCAGCAGGTTAAGTACGAGCACCAGAGACCTGGTGGTTTGATGCAGCAGATTGAGCTTCCCGAGTGGAAGTGGGAGCGTATCACCATGGATTTTGTAGTTGGACTCCCACAGACTCTGAGGATGCTTGATGCGGTGTGGGTCATTGTGGATAGGCCCACCAAGTCAGCACATTTCATTCCTATATCAGTTTCGTATTCTTCAGAGAAGTTGGCAAAAATCTACATCAGGGAGATTGTTCGTTTGCATGGTGTGCCCGTGTCTATTATTTTTGACCAAGGTACTCAGTTTACCTCCCATTTATGGAGAGTATTTCAGTGTGATTTGGGCACACGGGTTGAAATGAGCACAGCATTTCATCCTCAGACGGACGGTCAGTCCGAGCATACTATTTAAATTTTGGAGGATATGTTACGAGCTTGTGTCATTGATTTTGGAGGTTCACGGGACCAGTTCTTGCCTTTAGTTTAGTTTGCCTACAACAACAGCTATCAATCGAGCATTCAAATGGCTCCGCATGAGGCGTTTTATGGTAGGCGGTGTCGATCGCCAGTTGGGTGGTTCGAGCTGGGAGAGGCTAGATTGTTGGGTTCAGAGTTAGTCCAGGATGCCTTGGATAAAGTGAAAATTATTCAGGATAGACTTCGTACAGCTCAGTCCAGGCAGAAGAGTTATGCGGATCGCAGAGTTCGTGATTTGGCATTTATGATTGGAGACCGGGTATTTCTTCGGGTGTCTCCCAGGAAGGGCATGATGAGGTTCGGAAAGAAGGGCAAGTTGAGCCCTAGGTTCATTGGTCCATTTGAGATTCTGGACCAGGTGGGAGAGGTGGCCTACAGACTTGCTTTGCCACCTAGTCTATCAGTCGTACACCCGGTGTTTCATGTATCTATGCTTCGGAGGTATATTTTCGATCCCTCCCATGTACTTTATTTCAGTGGTGTCCAGTTGGACAAAGATTTGACTTATGAGGAGGAGCCGGTAGCCATATTAGCTCGGCAGGTTCGTCAGTTGAGATCGAAGAGTTATCCTTCGGTTCGTGTTCAGTGGAGAGGTCAGCCTATTGAGGCAGCTACCTGGGAGTCCGAGCCGATATGCGGAGCCTATATCCCCATCTTTTTCCCGATTCAGGTACCTTTCTATGTCCGTTCGAGGACGAATGGTTGTTTTAGAGGTGGAGATTGTGATGACCCAAAAGGTCATCCCGTATAATTTTAGTAAATCTATGTTCCGAGGCCGTAACCTCCTTATATCTCACCTCAATTTGCGTGCGCAGCCCGAGCGTATAGCCGGGAAGCCATTATGTGAAAAATTGATAAAAATGATATTTTTGTGTTGAAATTTGAATAAGTTGACTTTGGTCAACATTTTTGGTAAACGGACCCGGACCCATGATTTGACGATCTCGGAGGGTCTGTAGGAAAATATGGGACTTGGGCATATGCTCGGAATCGAATTCCGAGGTATGAATTTTTGAAGAAAATTGTTTTCTAAAAAATATAAAGGTTTTTGAAAATGAGATTTGATGTGAAACCGGACCCGTGTTATGGTTCCGGAGCCCGGAACAGGTTCAGTATGTCTTATATGTGTTATCTGTGAAATTTGGTGAGAAACGGACTTAGTTTGACGTGATTCGGATCGAAAATGGAAAAATTAGAGTTTTTGAAGTTTAATGGAATTTCATTGATTTTGAGGCTTAATTCAATGTTTATGATGTTATTTTGGTTTTTTGATTATTTGAATAAGTCCGTAGGATGTTTATGAGGTCGTGTCTGTATTTGGTTTTGATCCCCGAGGGCTCGGGTGAGTTTCGGGTAGGCGTCGGAGTGCATAAAGCCTTAGAAAATATGGTGTAATTGTTGTCATCTGGTGTCCAGGGATTTACCCTATACGAACGCACTCAAAGAGGTGCGAACGCACAGGGTTATAGAGGTCAGGGGGGTCAGGGTCAATTTGTTCTGTGCTAACGCACGAGACCTCATGCGAACGCACAGGGTAATCTGGGGAGGGGGTTGGGTAGTGTTGTGCGAACGCACCCAATCAGGTGCGAACGCATAGCGTTAGCAGGGGGCTGGGGCTGGGCAGCAAAACACACAGTGCGAACGCACTAGTGTGTATGCGATCGCGGGGGGGTAGACTATGGTAACCTGTGCGAACGCAGGCCTCCTGTTGCGATCGCACTACTTTAAATTGCCCAGCTATTTTAAAAACCAAAAACAGAACATTTACACGGGATTCCACCATTTTTTTCATAAACCCCTTCTTCTCCAAAGCTATTAGGCGATTTTTGAAGCATTTCCTCACCATAATCTCTTAGGTAAGTGATCTTTAACTTGTTTTCTTCCATTTTCATCAACATTTATTAGATTCTAGGCCTAAAATCATGGAATTAAAGGTAGAAAATTGGGTTTTTGGGTAGAGTTAGGGCTTTTCGAATTTTTAGGAATTTGACCTCGTTTTGGGGTCAGATTTCAAAACAAATTGTATATTCGGGCTTGTGAGGGAATGGGTGATCGGGTTTTGGTCCGAACCTCGTGTTTCGACCAAGCCGACCCGGGGTCGAATTTTGGAATTTTTGGAAGAATGTTGGAAAATCTGTAATTAGGCATTGAAATTGAATTGTTGAGTAATTATTGATGTTATTGAGTCAATTATGTCTAGATACGACTGTTTCAGAGTCGGATTCGAGAGGAAAAGTGGTGTTAGAGGCTTGATTTGCATTCTTGGAGCCGAGGTAAGTGTTTGGCCTAATCTTAGCTCGAGGGAATAGGTGTTGAGTCATATGTGCTACGTGTTATTAGCATGTTCAATGTATAGGTGAGGTGACGAGTACCTATACCTTCTTGGCCAGCATACACGTTGTGTTTTTCTTCGATATCCACTATGTTATGAAGTAGATTTCATTTTGGAGATTATTCAATAGTTGGAAATACTTGGTTGTGAACATTGTTGATTAGTTGTTCGGTTGAGGATTATTTGGCTATGTGTACGTTCAGTGAGATTGGTTATAGTTGTGTCCCTTGCCGGGACGGTGCTATGTCTGTTATTGTTCCCTTGTCGGGATGTTGTAAAATTATGGTCTGTGTTGTGATTTTCCTTGCCAAATTGTGTTTTGGTTATTGTTTGGGTGAGGAAGAGTGTAAAGAACGAAGGGTGATGCCGTGTATTTACTTATTGCATTGTGAGGATGAGAGTGTAAAGCACGAAGGGTGATGTCGTGCCATGATTTTATATTTAAAAGCACGAAGGTTAATGTTGTGCCGATATTGTGACTTTAAGAGCACAAAGGGTGATGTCGTGCCATGATTTTATATTTAAAAGCACGAAGGTTAATGTTGTGCCGATATTGTGACTTTAAGAGCACAAAGGGTGATGTCGTGCCATAATATGAGAGATAATGCACGAAGGATAATGTCGTGCCATGATATTGTGAGGTAAAAGCACGAAGGGTGATGTCGTGCACTTGTTTGTTCTCTGTTGTTATTTTGATACTAGACGGTTGTCATGTTCTGTTACTCATCAAGTGTTTTTACCTTTGTACCCCAGCATGTTTTCCCCGTATTTGTACTTAACTGTTTACTTCCTTCCGTTATTTCTATTATATATTATTGAATTGCATCGGTGTTTATTATTTGTCGTGTCCTAGCCTCGTCACTACTTCGTCGAGGTTAGGCTCGGCACTTACTCAGTACATGGGGTTGGTTGTACTGATGCTACACCTGTATTTCTTTATGTTGTGCAGATTACAGAGCCGGACCTAGTGTACATTGAGCGAGGGAGTATCCTTCAATCCACGGCGACACCGAGGTAGTCCTGCAGGCGTCCACAGGCCTTGGTGTCACCATTTATTTCAGACACATGTTTTTAGTAAATCTTAGACTGTCCGTGAAATTGCGACACCAGTTCTGGGGGTATGTTTAAGGAAATTTCGTAAGATGTAATATTTAAGTTGTTGAATTTCTTATCTTCCGCATTCTTATTTCTATTTGTTCGTGTATATCACTTTTTAAATGCTAAATAACAAAGGAATAAATCAGAATAACCAGTAACGTTGGCTTGTCTAGTGGGTTTAACGTTAGACGCCATCACGGTCCGAAGATGTGATTTCGGGTCGTGACAGTATGTGTGTGTGTGTGTGTGTGTGTATATATAGCTTCAATATGTATCATTTAATCAAATGCTTGATTTTTCAATAAGAGTGTATAAGACAAATTACTTTGAACTTGAACTGGGTCATGAAGGGTCAGCACACTAATAGAAAAGAATAGAAAAGAAGGGATATGGATCAAACAAGTTAAAATTTTGCAAGAACAATATTAATAAAGCTAGTTGGTCTATTGTCCATAATAAATTAGCATGTTTACCAAAATATTGGTTCGACCTATTCTCCCACCATAGTTGTGAATAAGTTAGCCCATTTCTTGCACTTCAGCTTTAGTTGAAATAATTTTAATAAAATTAGCTTTTTTATTTTTATTTTTTATTTTAAATAAATAAACAACTTAATCACCTTAGTAATTAATTTAAACACCAGGCAACTAGTAGGTCACTTTAGCAAATTTTCAAAAAGTAATAACGTGCTAAATAATCCTTTGTAATGATTGTGGATTCGCTCGCGTAGTGTTGTTATAACTAAATAAATTTCGTCGATCACGCATTCACTTGCGTAGTGTGATTATAACATCTCATTATTCAAAATATTCTTTAATTTTTCTAATAATCAAGAAATAAAAGCGGATAGGACAAAACATAAAAAATTAAATAAAAACACAATTTCTTCAAAATTAATTCAAGCCAAGTTTAAGTCAATCAAGCGACCGTGCTAGAACCACGGGACTCGGGGAGTGCCTCACACCTTCTCCCCAGTCAACAGAATTTCTTACCCAAACTTTATTTTCGCGGACCAATAAAAATAGAGTCAAACCTTCCTTTGACTAGGGATTCAATAAAAGGTGACTTGGAACACCGAGAAATCAATTCCAAGTGAAAACTCTGTAAATAAAATAATCCCTTCTCAAAATTTTCACTTTAATTGGAAAAACTCTTTGAACCCACAATCTAATACACATTGTCACACCCCTTTTCTACCCCGAAAAGATATGTGTTGTGGATCGTTGTGGGTTAAGGAGTTTTCCCAATTAAAGTGACAATTTTGAAATAGGGATTATTTTATTATTCAGAGTCGCCATTTGGAATTAATTTTGGGTGTTCCAAGTCACCTTTTATTCGAATCCCTATTCAAAGGAAGATTTGACTCTTTTATTATTTGGTTTGCGAAACAAAGCCTGGGTAAGGAATTCTGTTGACCGGAGAGAAGGTGTAAGGCATTCCCCGAGTCCCGTGGTTCTAGCACGGTTGCTTTATTGACTTAACTTGGCTTGAATTAATTTTGGACAAACTGTGTTTTATATGATTTTCATGTTTTTCCTAGGTTCGTTTTTATTGCTTGATTATTTAGAATTATTAAAGAAGATTCTGGATGATAAAATGTCGTAACCACACTATGCAAGTGAATGCATGATTGAGACGAAGTTTATTAATCTTGTCATAACAGCACTACGCAAGCGAATCCATCGTCATACCAAAAGATAATTAGCATGTTATTAATTTTGAAAAAATTACTACACTTGGATTTTAGGAAATTATTAAATGCCACTATCGCGCTACACAAGCGAATCCGCGATTATAGCAACAGATTAATTAAATTAAAAATTAATTAAATTCATTGGATATGGTATGAGATTATCAAGCTAATTTATTAAATGTTAAACATCACACTACGCAAGCGATTCCATGAACGAAAAAGTTAAAGCGCGCCTACTAGTTTCCTAGCGTAACACTTTAAACCCCATTTTCATTCCAAAAGTACAACAAAATAATTTCTCATCGTCACCACTTCTTCTTTTTTTATACTTTAAGTAATATAAAGTTTAAAATAAAATATCATGAGTTAACTAATACTATCAATAAAACCATGGCGAGATATTTCATAAATATCTTCTAGTTAAAGCTAGGCCCAACTGATGACCATCATGGTGAACTTTCCTTCAAACTCAAACATTATGAGTAGAAATAAAATAACCACAAACTCTTCGACATAACATGAGAATTGATTTATTATTTTTTTCTTAATCTAAACACTCAACAAACTATCTTAGAACTTATATCCTTTTGAATGGCTTGAGCACATGAAGTAATTGGAAAAAGAAAGTAAAGACAAGGATCCTTGAGAATAGAAGTCCACTTTTATTTTTTATGCAATCATATACTTTCAGTGAGAACTTTCAGGGAAAAGAGTCTTGTGGAGCAATTACTATACCAACTGGAATGCTACAATCTTCAAAACCCGAAACAAATGTACACATAAATATACCATTCTAACACAATGGACAAATCAAATATTTGTAAACATGAGATAGATTTTAAAAGAAACCGAAATACTCAATTTAACTCTAACTTCATGATTCACTTACTGGACCAAAAAATTGGATCATATGATTCATTACAATAAAGTTTCTACATTACAAGGTCAAGGATATACCTAGATTGCATATTCAAAGCGAAAGCAGCAATGGTGAACTCAAAGTTGCACAAAACTTTAGAAACTCGACTATGATAAATCAGCAACAAGCAGCCAACGCACAACAAACAACAGAAAATTCAAAACACTTGAACCCATAAACTCTTTAAGAGAAAAGCTTTGAAGATAATCCAAAAAGAGAACCTAAAGACACTTCTAAATTATTTCCAAGAGGAAAAATAATTGCTGAAATTCTTCCTTTCAATTGTCTCTTTCCCTGATTTTTTTTTAACTAAGGAGAGACCTATCTCTTTATAGTTGTCACGACCCAAATCCTAACCCAGGTCGCGATGGCTCCCAACATCATTGCTAGGCAAGCCAACATTTATCTACTGGTGAGTTTCATTCATTTTTCCAGAACATTTCCCAACATTTAATTAGAGTAAATTTATGACATTCGGTAATAACATATAACTTAGGAAATTTTAAGCTGAACAACCAAAAAGAGTCATAATTAATAAATACATCCCAAAAGAATGGTCTACTAATGTGTGTGCCAGGAACTAGTGTCACAAGTCCACAGGCATCTAGTAGAGTAATTCCGAAAGGAATAAAAGTCTATCCTACTGTCTGAGAAAAATATAGACAGAATTAGCAAAAGAAAAGCTCCAAAGTGCTGCTGGAAGTCATCAAGAGAAGTAGCTCACTATGAAGCCTCGACCAGGTATAAATCCGGAACAAGCTCCGGACTGATACCCAGATACACTTGCCCCAGAACCTGTACAATTAAATACAGAGTGTAGCATGAGTACATAAACAATATGCACCCAGTAAGTATCCCACCTAATCTCGAAGAAGTAGTGACGAGAGGTCGACGTGACACTTACCAAGGTCAAAATAATATGTTTTAAATGAAAGGCTAAGCAGGGATGGCAATCATGAATAATAATGAAGATAGGAACATCAAATATTCTTTACAAATACCTTTACGTGTCAAGTTATCTAGCATACAAATTACCTAGTTTTCATTTTCTTCATGGTATTTAACAGATACGTAATCACAAAACACTCAACATCTAACAAACACATAACATGCCGCGAACATACGGCTGACACAACGCGAAAATAAATGTGCACTGCCGAAGGGTCGAACGGCTCGAACCATAGATGCATCTATTACACCACTCACGAATCAAACATGCGACGCGGTTGACATATTTGTTAATGGTATTTAACAGATACATAATCACAAAACACTCAACATCTAACAAACACATAACATGCCGCGAACATACGGCTGACACAACGCGAAAATAAATGTGCACTGCCGAAGGGTCGAACGGCTCGAATCATAGATGCATCTATTACACCACTCACGAATCAAACATGCGACGCGGTTGACATAATAGTAGGGCTATCCTGCTCGCGAATCATACCTGCAATGGAGGTACCCGTATACATACACATAATTAACAGGAAATCAGGAATTCAGTATAGAATACACTTACAGAGAAGGATTCAATAATATAAATTTTAGAATTTAACCTCCTAGATGTTTACTTAATAATTCAAGGATATTAGGCCACTTAAATTAACAGTTAAGACTACAGATACGACACATACAGTAACTTGTGAATCCTAAACTCCCCGACATAACATAATAGTAGCTACGCATGGACTCTCGTCACTTCGTACGTGTGTAGCCCCCACAAATAAAGACATGCAATTATTTATATTCACCTATGGGGACGCTTCCCTCTTACGAGGTTAGAAAGAAGACTTACCTCGTGTCAAGCCTACTTTCCGAGTCAAGAACGCGCCCGAAACTCCAAATTCGTCGCCCAAGAACTCGAAGCTATCCAAACACCACATTAACAAGTCAATCTATGCTCAAAAGTCCATAATTCTCCTACTTAAATGGTCATTTCAACCCAAATTGGAAAATCGTAAAATACACCCCGGGCCCACATGCTCGGATTCCGAAATGTTTTAAGGAAATACTTACACATAGCCTAAGGATCAATATTATATGGTTTTTGTATGATTCCGTAACAAATTTCTTGGTAAATACTTGTTTTTATCAAAACCCTAGGTTTTACTCTAATCCCATGATTTCTACTAACTTAATGTGTTAATCTACCTAAGAATTCAAGTATTAAACTCACTTCATGGTAAATTACTTACCTTACAATTTCTAGGTCGAACTCATTCACCAGCTCTCCAAATCGTCCAAAATAATGAAAAGTGGTTTAAAAATGGTTAAGTTTCGCACTTAAGACGACCTCACTGCCTACAGGTTTTTCGCACCTGCGGATCAAGGACCGCACTTGCGGTCTCGCATCTGCGAGAAAAATCTCGCATCGGTGGAAAAGAGGGAGGGGGTTAGTGGTTGCATCTGCGGAGCGGAGACTGCATATGCGGCTCCGCTTCTGCGAAAACTGATCCACACCTGCGGAACTGGGAAATATCCCTTGGAGTCGCACCTGCGAGGCTGGGACCGCAGAAGCGGTCTCGCACCTGCGGCTATGCCTCCGCAGGTGTGGTCGCACCAGATTTGGTGCACCAGCAGTCTTTTAAGGATGGTTTCTTCTCTGTGCGATGTCCGAATGGCATCCGAGCCCACCCGAGACCCCGTCTAAGTATACCAACAAGTCCTAAATCATAATACGGACTTGCTCTATCCTTCGAAATGTCGAAAACAACGCTAAATCTAAAAATCATACCCCAAAACTGTAATGACCCGACCGGTTGTTTTGCATTATCGGATCCCGTTCCTTTAAATGAAACTTCCCATAGCGGCTTATTGTGATTTATTACATGCAGGGACTGGTGGTTCGGGATTCGGAAGTGTTTAGAGTGCTATAGGAACACTTGGTTCCTTAAGGTTGGCCTTTAAGGCCAAGTTTGACTTTGGTCAACATTTTGGGTAAACGACCTCGGAATCGAGTTTCGGTGATTCTGGTAGCTTCATATGATGATTTCGAACCTGGGCATATGTTCGGAATAGGTTTCTGATGACCCGAGAGCGTTTCGGCGCCCAATATTGAAATAAGAGTTCCTTAAGTTCCTATTGTGGTTTGGGACTTGTTTTTGAGTTATCGAGGTCCAGACGGAATTCCCAGATAGGGAATAGTTCCGTTATGTTATTTATGACTTGCCTGCAAAATTTGGTATCATTTCGAGTAGTATAGGTCGGTTCGGCGCGTTGTTAGCGAAGTCAAGAAAACTTAAAGTTCCTAAGTTTGATTCTAGGGGTTTTGAGGTGTGATTTTGAGTTTTAGCGTTGTTTTGGGTGTTCCGAAGGCTCGAGCGAGTCCGTATTATGATTTGGGACTTGTTGGTATATTTGGACGGGGTCTCGCGTAGGCCCAGGTTCCTCCCGGACACCACAAGAGGCCAAAAACCAGCTGAAATAGCTGCTGGTGCACCTGTTCTGGTGCGACCACAAGTGTGGTTGCCCAGCCGCAGGTGCGGGACCACTCCTACGGTCCCAGCCTCGCAGGTGCGGACAAAGTTCCGCAGGAGCGGAGCCGCGGGTGCGGTCTCCTATCCGCAGGTGAAAGCCCAGGTTTCCTCGTCCATTTTCGCAGGTGCGAGCCTTTGCTCGCAGGTGCAGTCCTTGAGCCGCAGGTGCGGAACCACTGTCAGGCAGTGTGTTTCTTAAATACGGGATTCTTCATTGTTTTCTTCACTCCATCCTCCATTAAACACTTTGAGAGCTTGGGAAAAGGGATCCATGACCCAACCCCTAAAAGGTAAGTAAATTTCATCTCAAGACTTGTTAATGCATGAATTCCTAGTTGAATTTAATTACCTAATTAGTGAAAAATCAAAAATTGGGTAGTAACCTAGGGCTTTCGGGAATTTAGAGAATTACCCGTCAATTAGCTATGAAATCAAGTAAAACTCATGTACTAACGATCCTTAGGTTATGGGTGAGTGGTTCCTTCGTGAATTTTCGGAATCCGAGCATGTGGGCCCGGGGTTGGATTTTGGGATTTCTTCAAGAATGATGAATTTGACTATATAATAGGAGAATTCCATGGTTTGAGTATAATTTGATATATATTTATGTAACGTTTGATTAGTTTCGAGTCCTTGGGTGATGAGTTCGGAGTTTCGGGCGCATTCTCGACCTGGGGAGTAGGTTCGACGCGAGGATAGTCTCCTTTCTAACCTTGTAAGAGGGAATTGTCCCCATAGGTGATTATAAATAGTGGTTTGTCCTTATTTGTGGGGGCTGCGCACGCACGAAGTGACGAGAGTCCGTGCGTAGATACTATTATGCCTTGTCGGGTAGTTTAGGACTCACAAACATGCTTTATGTGTTGTATTTGTGATCTTGCATATGGATTAAGTAGTCTAATATCCTCAAATCTCACATGTGAAGGCCCTAAGGGTTATGCTTCGAAGTTGACATTTCTAAACTCTCACCCTGTTAGTATGTTTCCTGCTAAATTATCTGGAATCTCCTGCTAATCATGAATTTATATGGACACCCGAGTCGCATGGATGATTCGCGAGCGGGGTAGTCCCAGTATTATATTAACCCGAGTCGCATGAACGATTCGCGATCGGGGGTGGTCTTAGCATTATATTAACCGTGTCACATGTTCGATTCACGAGCGGGGCAGATAGATGCATCTATGGTTCGGGTCGTTCGACCCTCGGCAGTGCACATTTACCTTTCTCATCGTAAAGACCGTACGTTCATATCCTGTTATATGTTTGGTAATTTATGAGAAGCCCTGTAATTGTAACTGTTGGTTTTATGAAATAAAGAAGGTTAAATAGCTTGTATGCCATGGAAAAGGATGGCGTGAGGGTACTAGAGATTGTTATTTTATGCACATTTTCTTATTACTGTTCATTACTGCTATTACTGGTTAGCCTGTACTTATTCCACATTGTCTGACCCTAGTAATTATCACTTCGACCTCTCGTCACTACTTCTTTGAGGTTAGGTGGGATACCCACTGGGTACATATCTGTTTATGTACTCATACTACGCTTCTGTACTTAATTGTACAGGTTTTGAGGCTGGTGCATCCGGTTATCCGACCGGAGCTTGACCCTGGGAGTATATTCTGGACTTGACTCCACGGTGAGTTGCTTCCCTTGGCGATTCTCAGCAGCACTATGGAGTTATCTTTGTTTATTTCTGTCTACTTCTTTCAGACAGTATAACAGTTTATATCATCTTTTGTATATTCTACTAGTTCGCATGTATACTTGTGACACTAGTTCCTGGTACACAAATAGTAGACTCTATATTTTGGGGACTATAAATATTGGTTCATGATCCTTGTTACTACATTTACTTAAGTTGGTTAATTTATCTGCTTTTACTTAAATGTTCTAAGCTTAAAATTTGGTAAGTGTGGGGTTGATTTGTCAAATAAGGATAATCTCACTAGTAAACAATTGTTGGCTTGCCTGACCCCGGTGTTGGGCGCCATCACGACCTGTGTTGGGATTTTTGGTCGTGACAAAAACCTATTGGATCAAACTTAAGAACTTTGAGTTCTTGCATTCACTTCCAACACGCCGAAACGTACCTATACTACTCGGAATGACACCAAATTTTGCGAGCAAGTCATAAATGACATAACAGAACTATTCCCGGTCTCGGAATTTCGTTTGGACCTCGATAACACAAAATCACGTTCCAAAACTCAATTTGAACTTAAGGAAATTCTTATTATGTGGCGCTGAAACGCTCCCAGGTCATCCAAAATCCGTTCCGAACACACGCCCAGGTCCGAAATCATCATACGAACCTACCGGAACCTTCGAATCTCGATTCCGAAGTCGTTTACTAAAAAGGTTGACCGAAGTCAAACTTGGCCTTTAAGGCCAACCTTAAGGAACTAAGTGTTCCTATACTACTCCAAACTCCTCCAAACATCGAACCACCAGTCCCCGCAAGTCATAAATCAAAAAAATAAACTATGGGACGTCTCGTTTAGGGGCACGGGGTCCTAGAACACAAAATGACTTGTCGGTTCATTACAATAGTAGTAGAAGGTCTTTGAGGTTAGGTTTTGCCTTAACCAAAAATCTGCCCAAAAATGAGAAAAGGACTGTCCTTTTTCACTAATTTGAGACACAAACAAAGAGTAGATGTACTTCCAACAACTCCAAAACAGTAAAAGAAACCAAACATGTACTTTACTCTCAAGTACTTCACTGCCTCATCTTTTATAAATACAAAATCATTCTACTACTTCAACAAGTGCAAAAACAGAAAATTTAACATTTCCAACTCCAAAAATTAAACTAATGCTAAAATAATTAATCAAAGACAAAAATAAAATCTGATGATTATACAAACAACGTATTAACAGTGATGTAAATAATCAAAATAAAATAACTAAATGAGGACGCAATCAGAAATACCAAACGATCATTAATAGAATTTAAACCTAAACTAAAACACTAAAACCAATCACAAAAAGAGAAAAATCAGGGACGGGGAGGAAAGGAATCAAATTTCAGTTGGAATCCGGAGATAACGAAACTCCTAACCAAGTTACGACAGAACAATCACCAATAGAAATGAACATAAACTAAAATCCTAGAATTAATCATCATAAAGAAGGGAAAAAAATCAGCCACGGGAAAAAAGATTAGGATATTTACCATTTTACTATTCAAATGGCTGAAATAATGGTGGTACGCCAACTCGGTAGAACTTTGAACTTCAAGCACGATTTTCTTATTGATAAATCGTGACCGCAGACTCCAGTAAGCCAAAGATCAGTCACGATATTATCAACAACAAAGTCGTGCTTCGAGTTCGAGGCTAGCCTAAGTAGAGGCGAGGTAGTATTGATTTTGGTGGTGCTGGGGCAGTGGGCGGTGGCAGTGGTGGTTGGACGGAGGTGGTTGGAGTTACGGGTCAAGACAAATATGAAAGTATAGAGTGGAAGGAGCTTGATCAGTCCATGTATGCATTGTAGGGTGGTGGTGGCCAGAGCTTCAGTAATTTGGGCAAAAAAGGTGGTGGCTCGGGTTTCTAGATCTAAAATTCATGGAGTTTAAAGGAGAATTAAAAGATTTGGGTCGGGGATTTGGAGATAGGGGATTGATATGAGTGTGTGGTATTATTTTGGGGGTGTTTGGACGCCGGTGGACGGCGGCAGGTAGTGGTGCTGCCATGGAGAGAAGCGGCAACGGCATAGGAGGAGTGGGAGAGAAGAGAGAGGCTCTAGAGTTTGTAAAATGGCAAAAATCTGATCTTAAAAGGCCTTTTATATGCCAAGTGGAATTAAATATAGGCCGTTGGATCAAGTATAAGGGAGGGCTCAAATTTCATCTTGATTTTATTAAACAAAGTGACGTAATTTCACCTTGAAACTACGTCGTTTGAATCTTCACCTGGTAGCCACTCAATTAAACATGATATTGAACTCTTAGCCACTTGATCATTTTAATTTTAGCCCCTTTTTCTTTCATCCTACTTATTAAACTAAAATTAAACAAATAAATTATTTTGTTAAACAACTTATTCAAATGACCAATTAACTAGATTAATTCACCAATTGAACAGTTAGTTAATTCCTAAAATGCACAAATGAAGAAAGAACAATTTTTTTGGCATTTTTATGGTAGGAAATATGCACTTAAAGACACAAAATTGGGAAAATAATTAAAATAACTAAACACTAAAAATAGTGCAAAAATTAGGTAGTCACACCTGCCCCTCTTTGCTCGAGAACATGAAGAGTTTTCGTGTAAATAAAAGTGAATGCCATGGCTAATTTTTGCTCACATATCACTCCAATGAAAGCATTTTTTTTAAAAAGGTGACCGAACCTTTCTTCCGAGGTTACCTACATATCCTTGGCTATAAAGGAATCAGGTATGTGTAGTTCCGAAGGTTTTGGTAGCTGGGGCTACCGAATAGTTGTGATTTCAATGTTGTTGTTGTTACTGCTTGTTGAGCTCCTTATTACACCAAAATCAAAATGAAAAGAAACTCAACAAGCCTATCAGCTATGAGCTACAAGGTTCTTATCTCTAAGTCTTCTGAAACTTGATCCTGAGACTTGGTTGGTTCTTCATGCAGACTTTGATCTGAACTTTGATGCTTGCTAGGTGCAGGTGCTATTTCATTCTTCTTTCGCCTTTTTGGATCAAGACGGACATGCAAAGCTTGTGACTTCCATCATGTTTTCAGCAGTCCACATCTTTTCTCCACTTCTGCACTTTGGATTCACTTCTTTTCCTTTTCTTTTCTTTATTTTGGATTGAGACTTCTTTTCGGTCTTCTCAAACCCTGTGTCTCAAGGTAAAAAACTGCTCACACACCAAAAACGAACGAACTAACGAAATTTTTCTGCCCCAGTTTTCACTAGGAAAATTTCGTGAGTTATTATAACAGAATTCTAAACTACTTCTTTATTGAAAGCAATAAAATATCATGATGATTTTTTTTTGTGTTCCTTTATTGTCAAAAAGATGTCTCAACTAAGGATTTGTGTACCTTATGTTGGGAAAATGCTCTTAGGGAATGGTATACTCTATATTGGCAAAGCTATCAGGGAGTGGTGTACCCTGCATTTAAGATCAAATCAACTAGGGAGTGGATACCCTATGTTGGAAAGGAGACTAGGGAGTTGGAGACCCTATGTCTAAAATAAAATCAACTAGGGAGTGGAGACCCTATGTTGGAAAAAAGGACTAGGTTGAAAAGGAGACTAGGGAGTGGAGACCCTATGTTGGAAAAGAAAACTAGGTTGAAAAGGAGACTAGGGAGTGGAGACCCTATGTCTAAAATAAAATCAACTAGGGAGTGGAGACCTTATGCTGGAAAAGCGGCAAGAATGATGACCCTATACTAACATGCGACTGGTTTTTGTTTATTAAGCAAAAACATTTTTTTTTAAAATAAATTTCCCCAATGCTTATTTTCTTAGGGCATGAACAAATGAATTTTTTTTTATTATCCTAGGAGAAGATTCATCAGACTAGATGTTTTATATCTTAGGAGAAAGATTCATCAGACTAAGACTTTTTACCTTAGGAGAAAATTCATCAGACTAAGACTTTGTACCCTAAGAGAAAGACTCATCAGACTAAGATTTCTATCCTAGGAGAAAATTCATCAAACTAGGTTTTCTTATCTTAGGAGAAAATTTCATCAGACTAAGACTTCGATCCTATGCGAAAGTTCATCAAACTAGGTATTTATTTATTTTTATCTTAGGAATTCATTAGACTAAGGCGTTGATCCTAGGAGAAAGTTCATCAGACTAGATTGTTTATCTTAGGAGAAATATTCATCAGACTAAGACTTTTATCCAAGGAGAAAGATTCATCATACTAAGACATTTATATCCTAGGAGAAAGATTCATCAGACTAGGTTTTCTTATCTTAGGAGAAAAATTTATCAGACTAAGACGTTTATCTTAGGAGAAAATTCATCAGACTAGGTTTTTTTTTAATTATATATATTAGGAGAAAGATTTATCAGACTAAGATTTCTTATCCTAGGAGAAAGATTCATCAGACTAAGTTTTCTTATCTTAGGAGAAAATTTCATCAAACTAAGATTTCTATCCTAGGAAAAAATTCATCAGACTAGGTTTTCTATCTTAGGAGAAAGATTCATCAAACTAAGACTTTTATCCTTGGAGAAAGTTCATCAAACTAAGATTTGTATCCTAGGATAAAGATTTATCATACTAGGTTTTCTTATCTTAGAAAAAAAATTCATCAGACTAAGACGTTTATCCTAGGAGAAAGATTCAGGAGACTAGGATTTCTTATCCTAGGAGAAAAATTCATCAGACTAAGACGTTTATCCTAGGAGAAAGTTCATCAGACTAGGTTTTCTTATCTTAGGAGAAAAATTCATCAGACTATATTTTCTTATCTTAGGAGAAAACTTCATCAGACTAAGACGTTTATCTTAGGAGAAAATTCATCAGACTAGGTTTTTTTTAAATTTTATCTTAGGAGAAAGATTCATCATACTAAGATTTTCATTGGAAGGAAAGATCCATCAGACTAGGTTACATTACCCTAGGAGTAAAATGTGAAGAGAAATGACATGATTTTATGCATATTAGAAAGATAAATAAAGGCAAAGATTTGAGTAACTTCCATTTGTCAGTTCTTCTCCTCTCTTTTTTTCATTTTTTTTCCTTTGAACCACAAATCTTGTGTTGCTTTGTTCCTGTTTCAAACAAAGAAAATGTTTTCAGTTTTGAAAGTGGTTGTCGGTTTGTGGCCTTGATGTCTTTGGCAGCTTGGCTTTGTGTCCATGCTCTTTTAGAAGACCGACTGCATTAGTAGTTAGCTGCACTGCTGGGAGACTTTGTTGTTGCTTTCAAGTGACCTTTACTTTCTATATAAATCCTTATTGTTTCGCTCCCAATTCCATTGGGTTTTTTTTGGCTCAGTTAGCTGTATCTCAAAAAGAGATTCTTGGATAACCTTTTCTGATCTCTTGAATTGCTATTGCTTTTGGAGCAATTTGTCTTTCAGAGAGAATCACAACTGGTAAGTGCCTTTTACACGATGTGAACACTTCGTAGTCCGTGTTTGATACTACAGAGAATCCCTGATTAACCTTGAGGTTATCTTTGCTTGCTTTAGCCAAGTAGGCTGACATGAGTCTTTTGGTGGGGAACCTTTGCATGAATCCCCAAAGGCATGTTGACTGTAATAACTGAGTGTGCTAGCCAAGTTTGTTTTGTGCAACTGAAAGCTGGTAGCAGATTTTGAAATCTTTTCTTGCTTGTTTTGACAAGGACGGACTCAGAGTGAAGGACACAATGATGCAAAGAAACAATATTAACAAGAAATGCCCAGTCGGTAAGAACAGAAGGCAGAATTTTTATTTGTTTTTGTTTTCTTCTTATTTTTTCAATAACTAACCTTAATGATCATGACATGTATTTTGGACTTAACGGCCGATCTATCAAACTAATTCAATCTTCCCTTTTACCATTTTTTGACCTTTGAAGTTGGGCTTATTCATGCCAATTCCTTGCGTCAACCTCACGACTCACTTTCGACTAGTGGTGTCCCGAGAGATTTTCACCAACAACTCTCTCTCATTTATTTTTCTCTACTTACTGTCGTCTTACAGTGCCCGTGAGGGTTTTCACTAGTAAGTCTCTCTCATTTTTCTTCTTTATTTTTTTCCCCTTTTTTTTCTCTTTTGCGAGCAACTTGATAGTGTTCTATGTCGTATGACAACTGTTGCTCACTGCATGCGTCTCTTGGCATTCTTGAAGGCATATCGAGAGTCGTTATTTGGAAGGCTTTTGGATAGGGTTGGAAAGAAGGTTCGGCATGAAGGCTCAAAGTAGACTCAAAATGAGGGGTTGTAGACTTACAACTCTTGGAATCGACTCTTTCAAAAGTGAAATAAAATCTTTGCCCCAGTTTTAGATAATAGGGATTTTCCTTGTTGGAATAAATCGTGTAAGGCTTCCTACGTATCCTTTTGATTTCTAAGGAATCAGGTCAAACGTAGTTCAACATCTGACCTAGCTATTTTTTCATCTCTCTTTCTGCCTCTTCTTTTTTTCTTTTTCTTTTTTTTTTTCAAAAAAAATTGCACCAACTTCTATTTTCTGGGGGCATGGACTTTTTTTTTATCATTTTATCATTTTTTTTTACTTTTAACTCGAAACTTGATTCCAAAAGAGGGTGGTCAAAGAAAATAACACAAGCTCAAAAGGGGTAACAAAGGGTATAAAGTGTTTGGATAGCAGAAAAAGGGCCTCCCAGCCCCGAGAATGCCAAACATATTATCATTTTGTGATCACAACATTGATGAATATGTTTGTCTTCTTGGTGTGTCGTGGTCGAAGAACACTTTCCATCTATTAATATCAAACTTTCCACCAAACTTCAATAGGTTATTCCTCAAACCCGATCTTCACAATGATTTGAAGGTGAATTTTACTCAAACTTAATTCCAAAGTGTTTCGACTCTTTATTCATCCTCAAAAATGTCTTTTTCTCAAGCTTAAATCAATTTTCTAAGATCTGGCCAAAATTTCCGCATACATGTCATGTCACTAGAACTAGCAGCGAAAGAACTAAGCATAGAATGACACAAAAGGACAAACCGTATTTCATTGAGTAAAGGAAGGAAGGGTTTAACAACAAGACAAACAATCTAAAATCCGAGTAACAACCCTAAAATAACCCAGATAATGAAAATAACAATAGAACAAACAGACAAGACTCACATAGACAAAACAGAGGGATAGAAGGGTTTGACTCAATAAAATAAATAAAATCTGGATCACAACCCTGAAATAACCCAGATAATAGAAAAAATATCAAAACAAGCTACCAAGATTCCTTCCTAGTGAGGAAGGAATGACTTTTCAATTGCTGAGCTTGATATTTAGCCACAAACTCATCAGAATCACCATGGCCTTCTTCAATTTCAGTTGGCAAGTTCCCGAGAGGATTCTCATACTCCCTGTCACCACGCATCATCCCCACAAAGTGTGCATCATCATGTGCAGGTAAAGGATTCTGCGTAATATTCTGGGTGTCACTATCTTGGACCACAATCAGTTTTTCCTGGATCATCTTTTTCATTTCTCTTTTCAAATCCCGACAGCTTTCAACATTGTGCCCCTGGGCACTGGAATGGTATTCACACCTTTTAGAAGGGTCAAAGATTCTTGCACGTGGGTCCACATGATTTGGAGGAATAGGTGCAATCATGTCATAATGCTTTAATTTCTCAAATAAGCTTGTATAAGGCTCTCCTATTGGTGTAAAATTATCTTTCAACCTTTGTTCCCCTCTATACCCCTGGCTTGGATTCGGGTTATAGGGCACTTGAAAATTCGGTGGAGACTGGTGGAGATTTTGCGGTGTTGGCACTCGCCTTTTGGAGTATCTTGGTGGCTGGACAACATGCTGAGGTGGAGCAACCGAGTATTGTAGGTTCTGAGGTGGATAGTAATGCTCAAGGGAATCGTCGGAAACCAGACGAGGCTAGTCATACCTTCGAGATGTTCTCCTAGGACCTCTTCTCGACCCTGATGTCATCATGGTTTCTTCATCCTTCTCATTCACGTCACCAAAATTAACAGATTCAATCTGGACAGTCTGAGTTGCGGCTTTGAGAACTGCTTGACTTATAATTCTGCCTGTCTTAAGGCCATTCTCAATTTCCCCAATTTTGATTGCTTCCGAGAAGGATTTGCCAACTGCGAACATCATGTTTTGAAAATAATCTGGCACTTGAGCCTGAAGGAAGACAGTGGTTAGCTCGTGGTCATCCATGGGTGGCTTAGCTCTAGCCGCTTGCTCTCTCCATTTAATGGCATATTCCCTGAAACTTTCAGTTAGTTTCTTCTTCAAGTTTGAAACGGAATTACGGTCTGGGTCGATGTCAATGTTGTGTTGGAATTTTTTGACAAAGGCCTGGGCCATGTCATCGCAGGCATACCAGAGATATGTGTCTTGATCCATAAACCATTCGGAGGCTACTCCCGTAAGGCTTTCCCCAAAATAAGACATCAACAATTTTTCCTTTCCTCCCGCACCTCTTAGTTGGTTGCAATACCTTTTCAGGTGGGCTATGGGGTCCATGTCCATCATACTTTTTAAATTTTGGGTTCTTGAAACCAAGTGGAAAAGAACATCGGGGAACATACATATATCCTTGAAGACAATACTCTTTTGACTTGCCATGTTTTTAACTATTGTTCTAAGCTTGTCATTCTTTGGGTCATTTCTTCTTGTGCCATTTTCGGGCAGGCTTCTCAATCTTTGCACGAAGATCAAATAGGTATGAGTGGTACTCAGGAAAGTGGTACTTTTCTTGCTGGGTAGAAAATTGTGACTCATAAGTTTTCCTCTGCACCACCGTTGGTTGTGGGATGGTAAAGATGGGCATAACAGTAGTGGTTGTCTGATTGGTGGTCAATGGCACACTTTGGGAGAGCGCAACAGAAGTTCCAATTGTAGTCATATAGTTGGGATAAAGATTGAACCCAGATGGATAGGATTGATTAGACAATGAGACCGGAATGGTAGTAGTCGAGATGGATGTGAACTCTGGGAAACCATGAATAGGAAAAGGCGATCCTTGGCCATTGGCCCATGCTTGACACATTTCAGTCATTTGCTGCTTCAGTACTCTATTTTCCTCAACCACAGTAGACTCTTGTTGAACCCTCTGACCCTGAGTCTCTTGACCACTCGTAACAACTTCGACGTCAGTTGTCATTGGCATTTCTTCTTTTGGACCTTGTGAATTACGGATGTGTTGCAGCTTACCACAAACCGACCACCTCAAACTTTCTTCATAATTAAAAACAAAAGACACGTTAGAATGGACTCAATCGGTCCTTATTATTATCATTCTTTTGTTCCACTTTTTTTTCAAAGTCATTCGATCGAACCTGATGTGGGTTGCATACGTATCATGTGGGAACATGAATCAGATCTTTCGTAGTTCGGAAATATTGGTAATAAAGTAAATAACCTAACTCTTTTATTTTTATTTTTTTTTATTTTTTTTTTTTTTAGAGAGATTTTTTGAAAAGAAAGACTTCTAAAGAAGAAAGAATTTTTTTTTTTTTTAATTTCGCTTATTTTTTTAATTTCAAAAGAAAAACTTCAAAACAAGAAAGGAAATATTTTTGGATTTTTGAACTTTTATTTTGAATTTATGAAAGAAATACTTCTAAAGAGAAAACAAAATATTTTTGAATCTTGAATTTTCTTTTCAATTTTCTAAAGAAGAATGAAAATATTTTTGGATGTTTTGATTTTTTTTTTGAATTTTTGGAAAAAAGAATTCTAAAAAAAAAAGCTAGAAAATATTTTTTGGATATTGATTTGATTTTCTTTTTGAATGAAATACTTCTAAAATGAAAGATATTTTTGGTTTTAAAATTTTTTTCTAATGGGATTTTCTGAAGAAAGACTTTTAAAGATGGAATTAAAGGGGAAAAAAATTATTTTTTTAAAATTGGGGTCTAAAAGAAAGACTTTATAAAGAAGGAAGTAATGGAAAATATTTTTGGATTTTTTATGAAAATTGTGGGCTGGAACCGATGAGGTTTGCTTACGTATCTCACATCCGGTGAGAATCAGAACCGCGTAGTTCGGTGAAAATGAGTATTTTTCTCTTTTGATTTTTATGAAAATTAATCTTTACACCTTACACCAGACTACTACAATATCTTAGTAAAAAAGGATTATTTGTACTAAACTAGGAGAAAGATTCTTTTTTTTTTATAAAATAATTCCGCTCAACTAATTTTCTAAAGTCGGTCGACAATGCAAGTAAGCCTTCCAAACGATGTAGCAAGTAGCACATAAGTGAACATGATGGTCTCAAAGAGGATACCTGTCTTATACGGACCCGACCCCTATGCCGAGTTTCGCCAAGTCAAATGCACGTGGTGCAAATAAAGCGAACCTACTAGGGATAGCCGGCATGATTTTTGTTCTTCTAGGTTTAAATCCTAGTGGATAATGTATCTAGACTGGATTACTCGAGCGGACAACTCGAGCCGAGGTGGGTCAGCGTACCGGTAGCATTGCTTTCCGGCTTAACTGGTGATGCTCCCCGCCTAAACATGTGTGACTAAAATCCTTCACCGGGTGACAAGCACCTCGACTATCTCAAAGAAAGCGGGCTATGTTAAGCAAATGCCCAATTTAATTTCAAGAAGACTCAGAAAGGTGCGTGAGAAAATAGTTTATATATACAGTTCAACAATATCAAAGCGGTAAAAAGCGTACAAGTAGCACATTAGGCACAAATAAATCACAATATATACAAATTAATAAAGCCAAATAAAAATCAACATGTACAAGCTCGAACTCCGGTTCTCCTCAGCATAGTCGCCAGAGCTGTCACACCCCTTTTCTACCCTGAAAAGATATGCGTGTTGTGGATAATTGTGGGTTAAGGAGTTTTCCCAATTAAAGTGAAAATTTTGAAATAGGGATTATTTTATTATTCAGAGTCTCCACTTGGAATTGATTTTGGGTGTTCCAAGTCACCTTTTATTCGAATCCATATTCAAAGAAAGATTTGACTCTTTTATTATTTGGTCTGTGAAAATAAATTCCAAGTAAGGAATTCTATTGGTTGGGTGTAAGGCATTCCCCGAGTCCCGTGGTTCTAACACGGTCTCTTTATTGACTTAACTTAACTTGAATTAATTTTGGACAAACTGTGTTTTATATGATTTTCATGTTTTTCCTAGGTCTGCTTTTATTGCTTGATTATTTAGAATTATTAAAGAAAATTTTGGATGATAAAATGTCGTAACCACACTACACAAGCGAATGCGTGATTGAGACAAAGTTTATTAATCTTGTCATAACAGCACTACGCAAGCGAATCCATCGTCATGCCAAAATATAATTAGCACGTTATTACTTTTGAAAAAATTACTACACTTGGATTTTAGAAAATTATTAAATGCCACTATCGCGCTACGCAAGCGAATCCGCGATTATAGCAATAAATTAATTAAAGTCATTGGATATGGTATGAGATTATCAAGCTAATTTATTAAATGTTAAACATCACGCTATGCAAGCGGTTCCGTGATTGAAAAAGTTAAAGCGCGTCTACTAGTTTTCTAGCGTAACACTTTAAACCCCATTTTCATTCCAAAAGTACAACAAAATAATTTCTCATCGTCACCTCTTCTTCTTTTTTTATACTTTAAGTAATATAAAGTTTAAAATAAAATATCATGAGTTAACTAATACTATCAATAAAATCATGGCGAGATATTTCATAAATATCTTCTAGTTAAAGCTAGGCCCAACTGATGACCATCATGGTAAACTTTCCTTCAAACTCAAACATTATGAGTAGAAATAAAATAACCACAAACTCTTTGACATAACATGAGAATTTATTTATTATTTTTTCTTAATCTAAACACTCAACAAACTATCTTAGAACTTAAATCCTTTTGAATGGCTTAAGCACATGAAGTAATTGAAAAAAGAAAGTAAAGACACGGATCCTTGAGAATAGAAGTCCACTTTTATTTTTTATCCAATCATATACTTTCAGTGAGAACTTTCAGGGAAAAGAGTCTTGTGGAGTAATTACTATACCAACTGGTAATGCTACAATCTTCAAAATCCGAAACAAATGTACACATAAATATACCATTCTAACACAATGAAAAAATCAAACATTTGTAAACATAATATAGATGTTAAAAGAAACCGAAATACTCAAATAAACTCTAACTTCATGCTTCACTTACTGGACCAAAAATTTGCATCATATATGTAACGACCCGACCGGTTGTTTTGCGTTATCGGACCCCGTTTCCCTAAATGAAACTTCCCATATCGGCTATTTATAATTTATGACTTGCAGGGACTGGTGGTCCGGGATTCGGAGGTGTTTAGAGTGCTACGGGAACAATTGGTTCCTTAAGGTTGGCCTTTAAGGCCAAGTTTGACTTCGGTCAACATTTTGGATAAACGACCTCGGAATTGAGTTTCGTCGGTTCTGGTAGCTTCGTGTGATGATTTTGGACCTAGGCGTATATTCGGAATGGGTTTCTGATGACTCGGGAGCGTTTCGGCGCCCAATATTAAAATAAGAAGTTCCTTAAGTTCCTATTTTGGTTTGGGACGTGTTTTTGTGTTATCAAGGTACGAATGGAATTCTGAGACCGGGATTAGTTATGTTATGTCATTTATTACTTTCCTGCAAAATTTGGTGTCATTCCGAGTTGTATAGGTCAGTTCGGCGTGTTGTTAGCGAAATCTAGAAAACTTAAAGTTCTTAAGTTTGGTTCTTGGGGTTTTGAGGTGTGATTTTGAGTTTTAGCGTTGTTTTGGGTGTTACGAAGGCTCGAGCGAGTCCGTATTATGATTTGGGAATTGTTGGTATATTTGGACGGGGGATTGGGTGGGCCCAGGTGCCTCCCGGACACCACACGAGGCCAAAAACCAGCTGAAATAGATGTTGGTGCACCAGTTCTGGTGCGACCGCAGGTGCGGTTGACCAGTCACAGGTGCAGGACCGCTCCTGCGGTCCCAGCCTCGTAGGTGCGACCCCCAGTAGTCTGGCCAATTCTCACAGGTGCGGACAAAGTTCCGCAGGAGCGGAGCCGCAGGTGTGGTCTCCACTCCGCAGGTGCGGGCCCAAGCTCCCCAGTCCATTTCCGCAAGTGCGAGTTTTTGCTCGCAGGTGCGGTCCTGGAGCCGCAGGTGCAACAACATTGTTCAGACAGTGTGTTTTCATACACGGGTTTAATTCATTATTTCTCATCTTCTTCTTCTTCTTCCTTGGGGAGATTTCCACCATTTTTGTGGGGCAAACGACCTGGTTATTGAAGGTAATAAAATCTACTCTAATATTAGCTTCATGCATGGATTACTAGCTTAATTAACTACCTAACTTAGTGAAAAATCAAGAATTGGGTAGTAACCTAGAGCTTTCGATAAGTTGAGAATTTACCCGTGAATTTGCTATGAAATCAAGTAAAAATCGTATATTAATGATCCTTATGCTTTGGGAGAGTGTTTCCTTCGATAATTATTGGAATCCGAGCGTGCGGGCTCGGGGTTGGATTTTGGGAATTCTTCAAGAATGTTGAATTATTGAATAAATAGGATAATTACCCTACTTTGAGCATGCATTGATATCATTGTGCCATATTTGGCTAGTTGTGAGTCCTCGAGTGTAGAGTTCGGAGTTCGGTCGCATCCTTGGTCCGAGGGGTAGATTCGACACGAGGTGAGTCTCCTTTCTAACCTTGTAAGAGTATGATGTGTGTAATTGTTTTGGCGGCTACGTGCGTACAAGGTGACGAGAGTCCATACGTGGCGACTATCATGCTATGTCGGGTAGTTTTAGGGCTCACACGCATGTCTCTATGTGCCTTATATGTACCTTTGGGTGTTCTTTGAGCTGCCTATTGCTTGTAAATTGGTATGGAAATGTGGAAAGTTGCACTTGAACTCCACGTTGATTAATCCCTATTACAGGTATAGCCCCTACTGAGTTATTGATATTTCGGTATATATATATATATATATATATATATATGTACGTATGAGATTCAGCACTCAAATCGTAGGTATGATTCGCGATCGAGGGAAGTTTTATGATAAATCGGTATAAGTGTGTCAGCACTCGAACCGTAGGTATGATGCGCGGTTGAGGGAAGCTTTATGGTAATTTTATATAAGTGTGTCAGCACTCGAATCGCAGGTATTATTCGCGATCTAGGGGAGCTTTGTGGAAATTGTACATAAATGTGTCAGCACCCGAGTCGCGGGTATGATTCGCGAGTGGGGGAAGCTTTACGTCTATTCAGTGTCTAGATATTTCCTTATGACTCCGGCCGGTTGTCTTACCCTTGTGTGTGCTTGGCTATTTGGTACTGTTTCCATTGATATTGACTTGACATATATTTGGGGGGGAAAGGAAAGTGTACATTGTTGCTTATTTTCAGTAGTTTCCTGGATTTCTGTATTTGATAGGTATCTGCTGCTTACTGTCTCACATGTCTACTGCATTCCGTTATATCCTGTTTTGCATTATTACTGTTGGACCTTAGTGAGTGTCATGTCGAACTCTCATCACTACCTTTTCGAGGTTAGGCGGGATACTCAATGGGTACATATATATTTATGTACTCATGCTGCAATTCTGTACTTAATTGTACAGGTTCTGAGGCTGGTGCTTCTGGTTACCCGACCGGAGCTTGACGTATATTCTGGACCTGACTCCACGGTGAGCTACCTCCCTTGGAAATTCTCAGCAGTGCTATGGAGTTATCTTTTGTTCATTTCTGTCTACTTCTCTCAGACAGCAATACAGTTTGTATAATCTTTTGTATATTCTACTAGTTCGCCTGTTGACTTGTGACACTAGTTCCTGGCACGCACATAGTAGACTCTTTCTTTTGGGACTGTATATATTGGATCATGATCATTTTGGCCGTATTTACTTAAGTTGGTTAATATTTTCATTTTTATTTAAATGATCTAAACTTAAAACTTTGGGAAATGTGGGGTTAGTATGTTAAATAAGGAAAAATCTCACTAGTAAATAACTGTTGGCTTGCCTGACTCCGGGGTTGGGCGCCATCACGACCTGTGTTGGATTTTGGGTCGTGACAACATGGTATCAGAGCACTAGGTTCACGTAAGTCTCACGAGTCACGGGCAAACCCAGTAGAGTCTTGCGGGATCGGTACGGAGACGTCTGTACTTATCTTCAAGAGGCTACAGAGTGTTAGGAAACCACTCTTTGTTCTTATTCTATCGTACAGTCGATGATTTATTAAATTCATTCTCCTATTCTCTCACAGATGGTGAGGACGCGCGCATCTGATGTTCCAGACCCGGGAAGGGCCGCTACCCCCGCTGGCAGAGGACGGGGGAGGGCGCGAACCCGTGGTAGGGGACGAGGGCGTCCTAGAGCTTTTCCGGTCTCGCCACCAGAGGAACCTATTATAGAGGAACAGGATGAGATGCCCCCAGCAGATCCTGCACCAGTAGACTTTATGACGGCACCAGGCTTCCAGGCAGTCATGGGCCGTATGATGAGATTTATGCTGGTTTATTTCTAGCAGATCCTGCCACTTCTCAGGCGGGAGGGGGAGCCTAGACCCCTACTGCCCAGGCCGCAGGACCGGCAGCTGCAGCACATCATACCCATGGGTGGTACCCAACCTGTAGTAGCAGCTCCGGAGCCCAGACCAGCTGCGGATGGCAATCAGCAGAAGATGTTAGACAGATAGACTCGATTGCGCCCTCCAGTCTTCGGGGGTGAGCGAGGTGAAGATGCCCAGGACTTCATTGATAGGTTCAGGGATAGACTGCACAACATGGGGATCCTAGCGTCCCATGGAGTGGATTTCACCACATTCGAGTTATAGGGCAGAGCTCGCAGGTGGTGGTAGTCTTATGTTCTCAGCAGGCCAACAGATTCTCCTACTGTGAGTTGGGAGCAGTTCACACATATGTTCTTGGACAGATATATTCCATCCTTTGAGAGGGAAGAGTTGCGGGGTCAGTTTGACCGGTTAGAGCAGTGGCAGATGTACATGACAGATTATGAGGCTAGATTTTCAGAGCTGTCATGCCATGCACTTATGATATTACCCACCGACGCTGAGGGAGTGCGGAGGTTTGTAGCAAGGTTGCATCCAGGGATTAGATCCACCATGGCTCGAGAGGTGGAGATGGGTACTCCTTATCAGCTCGTAGTGGAGATTGCTCGCATGATCGAGGGTTATCGGTTGAGGAGCAGGGAGCAGGGAGCAGGGTCAGCAGGATAAGAGGGTTAGGTGTGAACAACTAATTTTTTACCACAGCCAAATCTATACTATTTTTGGTGTAAATATTTCTTTTAGGTCTAATCTTAATACTTTAAATTTTTATCTTACTCTTAATAGGTTTTATTTAAGAAAATTAAAAACTATAAAAAATATTTACAATCTTAGAATATAAGATTTGTTCCTATGTTTAAATAGAAGAAATATATATATATATGTATGTATGTATGTATGTATATAAACTTGGTTTCTTCTAATTTAAATGTAAGTTATAATAGTATTTTTTTTTTCTTAGTATAATTTAAACGATAGTGTAAATATTTGATTTTCTTATTTATATAGTTTTCTTTAAATCTAAAATTAAGTTTTATATATATATATATATATATATATATATATATATATAATAACAATAATAAACAACACAACTACCCCATGACTCCCACTCTCTCACCTCTAGCCCATATCCTCACATATTTTTCTCACCTCATCCCCATATAAATCAACTTTTTTGCACCTTATCATGTAACCACCAAAATAATCTTTATAAAGGAAAAATAAAATACAAACTAAAATGAGGGAGAGAGTGACGGAAGGAGACAGGAAAGGAAAAAAAGGGATAGAAGAATTCGGGCAGATAGTGCCGAAATTTTCTAGTTCCAGAATCATCGTTTCTATTTGATTGTTGTAACTGCTGAGTTTCATGAATGAAAAGACTATTTCAGTGTTATGTATTCTTGGAAGTTGTACATGGGGCTATAGGGATTGTTCCTAGTGGTGCAGTTCTGCTCGCAATGGAGTGGAAGAACTCATTTTCTTCTTGCAATTGTTCGTTGAATTGTTGAGGTTTTACTTCTTTCTAATCAAATCACACATACTTTTAAGCACTATTTACTAAAGATAGTAAGATCATATGCTTTTTTTTTAATAGGAGTAAACATGAAGTCACGTTTTGCCTGCTGCTTTAGTATTATTTTATTTTGTTTCATTTGTGTTTGTGTTCCCATTCTGTATCTTTATATTTTGTTTCATTTGTGTTCACGTTTTGTGTTTGTGTTCATGTGTTCTAGTATTACGTTTTGTGTTCACATTTTATTTTCACTTTGCCGTAATAAGCTCGTCAGTTTAAACCTCATGAGAATGTTGAAGATTCTGTTTGATCTTGTAAGAGGTGAGGCTTTTAAGTTCATCTGGGTTTAGATTGAAGCTAACAAAAAATGGATTTCATATGTTACTTTAGGAAATTAATCAATCCTCACGCATTGTAGCTTGCTTCGGGCGCAATAAATAAATGAATTATCGTGGTCATGGGTACGGTTCTCGTGGCATGGTCACGATATATAAATCCAAATTCGGGGGTGCATTTATGTGACCCGACCACAATTTAAGTTTAATAAATAAGCATGTTGTAGATCACGCGTACGGTTCCCGTGACGTGATTCGCAATGTGCATAAAAATAATTTTCATAAATCATTGACCTCTTAAAATTAAATATCAAATTAAGAAATCAATTTATGAACATTGTAGTTTGTTTTTTAGGAATAATTAATAAATAATAAATTATCGTGATTATGCATGTTCGCATGACATAGTTATGATTTTCAAAATAAATCAAAGTACGTATTCGCGTGACTTTGACCGAACAATCTTAATAATAAAAATGTACATGTTATTAAACGTGTACATGTTCGCATGACACGAGTACGAATTAAAAATGAATATTCGTAGAAAAATGCTTTGGGCGCGATTTAGTCTATCATCGTGATTGTGTACACGTTCACGTGACATAATTATGATTCTTTTAAAAATAAATCGAGGTAAGCGTTCGCGCAGCTTCGGCCAGCTTTTCTAAATAATATTAAAGTGTTATTAGTTGTGTAAACGTAAGCGTGACATAACTTTGACATACCGAACAAACGAGTACACGTACGCGTGACTTGTTTCAAAATTTCGTAATAAAGTGATTGATAGCGGTAAAAGGTAAAAAAAAATAAACATAGGTCCTAAAATGAGTAATTAGACAAAATAAATCAAGTATGAATCATTAAGCGACCGTGCTAGAACCACAGAATTCGGGAGTGCCTAACACCTTCTCCCGGGTTAACAGAATTCCTTACCTAGTTTTTTCTAGTTTTGTAGACTTTAAATGAAGTCAAAATTTTCCTCGATTTGGGATTTAAAATAAACCGGTGACTTGGACACCATAATTTATTCCAAGTGGCGACTCTGAATAAACGAAATAATCCCATTTCGACTTATGTTACTTTAATTGGAGAAACTCTTTATATCCCACTCTCGGTAAAAAGGAGGTGTGACACTAGGTTCTCAGGAGATTTCAGGGATGCCCCAGCTAGGAGCAGAGGTCACTTTGGGGGTGGTCATCCCAGCAGGCCTTCTTATTCAGCACCTTCACCACCTCCCTGAGGTGTCCCAGTTAGGCCCCAGTTCAGTGCCATGCCAGAGCGCTCCTACCGTTTTCCAGCTATTCAGAGTTCTCCTAGTGGTTACTCCAGTCGCTAGAGATCCTCCAATTCCTATTTCTGTGCTATGCCTGAGGGTTCACATCGCTCTCCGGCCACTCAGGATTCTTCTTCTTCGGGACAGTAGGATATGTCACTTGTGAGATGTTACGAGTGCGGGAATCTGGGCCATGTGAGGAGGGCTTGTCCCAGGTTTCGGTGCAAGCCAGTGCAGCAGGGTTATCAGCCTATGAGTTCAGCACGAGCAGTCCGGCCAACTAGAGGTGGAGGACATGTCGGTAGGGGTCGTCCTAGAGGTGGAGGCTAGTCAGGGGGAGGTCAGGCAGCTCCTGTTCCCTGTGGTGGAGCCCAGTCTTCCTGTACTCCAGCCAGATTCTATGCTATTCCGTCCAGATCATATGCAGTGGACTCAGACGCCGTGATCACAGGTATTATCTCAGCATGTAGTAGAGAGGCTTCAGTATTGTTTGATCCATGATCCACTTATTCATATGTTTCATCCCTATTTGCTCCTTTTATGGATGTTTCTCGTGAGTCCTTGGGATCTCCTATATATGTGTCCACTCCTGTGGGCGATTCTGTGGTGGTAGACCGAGTGTATCGGTCTTGTGTGATCACCTTCTGTAGGTTCAAGACTAGAGCCGGCCTTTTATTGCTCGACATGGTTGATTTTGAGGTTATTCTAGGCATGGATTGGCTATCTCCTTATCATGCCGTGCTTGATTGCCATGCCAAGACAGTTACTTTAGCCATGCCCGAGTCGCCTAGGCTGGAGTGGAGGGGTTCTTCAGTTAGTGCAGCCAGTCGGGTTATTTCATTCTTGAAGGCTCGACATATGGTCGAGAAGGGTTGTCTGGCCTATTTTGCTTACGTACGGGACACCACCGCCGAGTCTCCGACGATTGATTCAGTGCCAGTGGTTCGAGAGTTTGCGGATGTTTTTCCTTCAGATCATCCGGGCATGCCTCCGGACCGTGATATTGATTTCTGCATTGATTTAGCTCCAGACACCCAGCATATATCTATTCCTCCGTACCGTATGGCTCCGAAAGATTTGAAGGAGTTGAAGGAGCAGCTTGAGGAGTTGTTAGCTAAGGGGTTCATCAGACCGAGTGTATCGTCGTGGGGTGCTCCAGTTCTATTTGTGAAGAAGATGGATGGGTCTATGCGGATATGTATTGATTACCGCCAGTTGAACAAGGTTACCATTAAGAACAAGTATCCATTGCCGCGCATCGATGATTTGTTTCACCAGTTGTAGGGTGCTCGTGTGTTTTCTAAGATTGAATTGCGATCGGGGTATCATCAGTTGAGGATTCGGGCTTCAGATGTTCGGATGACTGCTTTTCGTACGAGATATGGCCATTATGAGTTCCTGGTGATGTCCTTTGGATTGACTAATGCCCCAGCAGCATTCATTTGAGTTTTGGTTGGATTCTGTGGCATTTTTAGGGCATGTGGTATCCGGAGAGGGTATTAAGGTTGATCCTCAGAAGATCGAGGCAGTTCAGAGTTGGTCGCGTCCTACTTCAGCTACAGAGATCAGGAGCTTTTTGGGCCTAGCAGGCTATTATCGCCGATTTGTGGAGGGTTTCTCTTCTATTGCAGCTCCATTGACTAGATTGACTCAGAATAATGCCCCGTTTCGATGGTCTGACGAGTGTGAGGTGAGCTTTCAGAAGCTCAAGACATCATTGACCTCAGCGCCAGTTCTAGTATTGCCTTCCGGTTCTGGGATGTACACAGTATTGAGACGCTTCACGCGTTGGCTTGGGGTGTGTGTTGATGCAGGAGGGGAGAGTTATTGCATATGCTTCACGCCAGCTGAAGGTTCATGAGAAGAATTACCCGGTGCACAATTTGGAGTTGGCGGCGATTGTTCACGCTCTTAAGATTTGGAGGCACTACTTGTATAGAGTGTCCTGTGAGGTTTATATAGACCACCGTAGCTTGCAGCACTTGTTCAAGCAGAAGGATCTTAATTTGAGGCTGCGCAGATAGCTTGAGTTGTTGAAAGATTATGATATCACCATTCTTTATCACCCGGGCAAGGCAAATATGGTAGCGGATGCTTTGAGCAGGAAGCGGAGAGTATGGGTAGCTTGGCTTATATTGCAGCAGAAGAGAGACCTCTAGCCTTGGACATTCAGTCCTTGTCCAATCACCTAGTGAGGTTAGACCTTTCAGAGCCTCGTCGAGTTTTAGCACATATAGTTGCTCAGTCTTCATTATTGGGGGAGATTAAGGCTCGGCAGTTCTATGATCCACGCTTAGCAGAGCTTCGGGAGACAGTGGTTCAGGGTAGGTACAAGGAGGCTATTATTGGCGAGGATGGTGCTCTGAGGCTTCAGGGCCGCTTATGTGTTCCTAATATTGATGGCCTGAGGGAGAGGATTCTAGAGGAGGCACACAGTTCTCGGTATTCTATTCATCCTGGTGCTACGAAGATGTATCGTGACTAGAAGCAGCATTACTGGTGGAGGCGGATGAAGAATGACATTGTGGAGTATGTGACTAGGTGTCTTAATTGCCAGCAGGTGAAG
>ML315746.1:991-28358 GCA_005239505.1 Nicotiana paniculata
GTTCTGATGTCCCAATTGATTGAGTTTTCTTGACAAATGAGGTGAACATATCAAATGCTTCATCCTTAGATGCCAGGAATAAGGTCCAAGTGAACCTTGAATAATCATCAACTAGCACCATCACATATCTCTTACCACCTCTACTCAGAGTTCTCATAGGACCACATAGATCCATATGAACCAGTTCCAACGTCCTGGTGGTACTGACTATTTTCTTACTTTTGAAAGAGGACCTTACCTGCTTCCCCCTGGCACATGCCTCACAAACTTTGTCCTCCTTGAACTTAATGTTAGGAAGTCCNAGGACCTTACCTGCTTCCCCCTGGTACATGCCTCACAAACTTTGTCCTCCTTGAACTTAATGTTAGGAAGTAATACCACTAAGTCCTTAGAGACTAGTTTTTTAAGCTAAGTTAGACTCGCATGACCAAGTTGTTTGTGCCACATAAGGGGATCATTGTCCAACACACTTAGGCAAGTGAGTTAATTTTCAGACAGTGTGGACAAGTCTATGACATAGATGTTATTCATTCTTTTTCCCTGCAAAACAATCTTGTCAGTAAGCAGGTTAATCACAAAACATTTTGTGGAAGTAAAAGCAACTAGGTTACCTCTGCCACACAGTTGTGATACACTGATCAAGCTATATTTCAAGACATCTATTAGATACACATGTTCAATGGATTGTGTGTCATACTTACCTACCTTATCAACCCTAATAATTTCACCTTTCTTTCCGTTTCCAAAGGAGACATTTCCTCCTTTGAGACTTTCAAGTGAAAGGAACTGTTCCATGTTCCCAGTCATATGCTTTGAGCAGCCACTATCCAAATACCAAATTTGGCTGCCTCCTCTCACTTGAACCTACAAAAGAATCAGGGGTTAGTTTTAAGAACCCAAACTAGTTTGGGTCCTTTTCTATGAGAGAATGGATGAATCAAATTTTTCCTGGCCCAATTTGGTAGCCAGTTTTTCCCTTTTACAAACCTCTCACTTTTTCGACTGGCTTGCTCTTTTGCAATACACTCATATTTGTAGTGTCCAGTCTTACCACAATGGGTGCAGATTTTATTTTCAGGAGAGTGAGATACTTGCTTTTGGGATCCCACTTGGGCAATTGACTTCCAAAACCAATCCCTCTCCTTTTGCTAATATGATTCTCTTGAAGCCATATCAGGGCGTCAGAGGATTTATTCCGTTTACATGTTCGATCTAATTCATGTTTGACTTTGCCAAGTTTTTCATTAAGAGTTCTTGTTTGTTCGTCCTTGGCATACATCTTATTTTTTAATTTTCCTATGTTTTCTTCTAACATGATATGAGAATGATCAACAACATTTTTACTTGATCCTAGCTTTAGCTTTAAGTTTTCAAAATTTAGTTCTAGAATCTCAGTTTCAAGAGGATGAACTTAGTTCAACAAGTCAGTGTTTTTCTTTTCAGATTCATTGACTCTGATTTCCAGTTTTATGCATTTTGCTTTTAGAATTGCACATTCTTTAGATAATTGATCCTTCTCTTTGGTTGTTTCCTCAGAATCATTTATGAAATCAAGTAACAACTCAGAGAGTTTTTCCTTAGATAGGAACTTTACTTTATTTTTAAGATGAGAGATACTTAACTCTGGTTCTTCATGTGATTCCTTGTCAGATTCTCCAATTGCCATGAGCGCCTGATCTTCAATCTCCTCATCTTCTGATTCCTCATCTGAACTTTCCCCCCGAGCAGCAACCATAGCCTTTGTTGTGGTTTTCTTGGGTTGGACCTGTTCCTTCTTCATTGTCTGCCTTCTGAGTTCATAGGCATTGAGGTTTCCAATCAACTCATCCAATCTCAGGGTTGCCATATTTTTGGATTCCTGGATAGCAGTGATTTTGCTTTCCCAGGAAATAGGCAAGACCCTTGTCAGGATCTTCTCAACCCTGTCCTCTTCAAGAATGACTCTTCCAAGAGACTTTAGTTCATTAGTCAAGGTTCTGAACCTTGTGTACATCTCTTGGATAGTCTCTCCTTCTTTCATAGTAAAGTTTTCATACTAAGAGTATACTAGAGTACCTCTTGACCTTTTTACCTGAGGTGTTACTTCATGGGCTACTTGCAAGGTATCCCAGATCTCTTTGGTAGTGGTGCAGCTTTGGATTCTGCTGTACTCGTCTGGACCTAGTCCACACACTAGCCACTTTTTGGCCTTTGCATTCTTCTCCCATTTCTTCAGATCCTTAGTAGTGCAGTTAGCTCTAGTCTTTGGTACATCTACACCTTCAGCAATCTTCATCATGGTAGCTATAGGACCATCAGTGACTATGTCCCAGAGTTCATAGTCTTCTCCAATTAGGTGGTCCTTCATCCTGTTTTTCCACCAAGAGTAATACTGGCCATTGAAGAGTGGTGGCCTTGCAGTTGATTGACCTTCCCAATTTCCAGGTGGTGCACTCATCTTGATCTTCTCCAAGGTGTTAGCCTTTCAAGGATAACCTGCTCTGATACCAATTGATGTTTTAGACTTCAATACCATACAAGAAGATAGGTTACTTTGTGTGGTACCCAATTTTCGAGTGCTGTCTCAGTAGAAGAACCTGGTTCTTCTTGGTGTTCCAACTACTACTGTTGCAGAATAATAAAAAGCAGTAAAGTAAAAACACAGATATTTTTACGTGGAAAACACCTGGCTCAAAAGGTGAAAAAACCACGACCTATTCCTAAGTAGGATTTGCTCAACTCTTCACTAAAAACTCTGAGCCAAACGGACTTACAAAATAAACTCTTTTGTAATCCTAAGGATTAAATCTAATACCTTTGTAGTAACTAACCCCTAGCTAATTTTTACACACTTCAAGTTAACTCTAACTTGATCAATACGTACCTATTACAATTGCTTCTGTGAAAGCTGAAAAGATACAATATTAAAACTCCTATTACAATTAACTAGACTCAATAAATAATCAGATGGAACTGGTTCTTCTAGTTGAACTGTAGCCTTTGAATCGCACAGTAATTCTGCTTGCAAAATATCTAGAAATTTTTCTTTCAGATCTTGATTCACTTATGTACTTGTGCGTTCAATTTCAGCATAAATACATCAAGTATTTATAGAGTCAGTCATTGAGCTTGTCTTCCAATTCTAGTTCAACTCTACCTGGGTGAACCAATTCGAACCAAACTCAACTTCCTTTCTTTTGTTACTTTCCTTGCTGAATTCGACTTCAATTAATCTGATCAGGTTGCAACCTTTATGCATTAGGAGACAATCCCTTGGTAAATTGATATTTCATATTCAAAACATCTCCTAAGCATACACGATTCATGTGCCAGCTCGTCAGCTCACGATGTGTGCTCTGATGGACCTGGTTCAACTGGTCAGACATTTGTCAATCTTCAAAACTATGCAGTGACTTGGGTCAACAGTAAGTAGCTCCTATATTTTTTAGCCTGAAGGACATTATACTATAACAATATGTTCCATACTTAGTGATAAACGAAGACTTTTCTTGGTCCTCCGGGTCCATTTGGATTTGATTGTACCCGGAATGGCATCGAGAAAAGTAAGGATCTCGTGGCCAGCCGCGTCATCGATCATGCGGTTGATGTTAGGTGGTGGAAAAGAATCTTTCGGACATGCTTTGTTTAAGTCCTTATAGTCTACACACATTCTAAGTTTGTTCCCTTTTTTAGGGACTACAACTACAATGGCCAACCATTCGGGGTATTTTACCTCCCGAATGGACCTTATTGAGAAGTTTACTTACCTCGTCCTTTATGAAGGCGTGCTTTACCTATGACCAGGGTCTTCTCTTTTGATTCACCGGTCTAAAATTAGGTTCCAAGCTTAATCCATGCGTCGTTATCTCCGTTGGGATCCCTGTCATGTCTAAATGGGACCATGCAAAATAGTCTATGTTATCTATAAGAAATTGAATAAGTTTTTTCCTGAATTCGGGGGTTAACCCCGTTCCCAGGTATACCATTTGCTCGGGAAGGTACTCGATTAGTATAATCTATTCCATCTCTTCAACCGTTGATTTGGTAGCATTCGATTCTTCAGAAAAAACAAAGGTTAGAGGGGTTAGGAAGTCCTCTTCTTCTTCTACTACATGTTTCTTCGATTCGGTCGAGGCTAGGGGCGGTGATTGCTATTTGGCTGCCTGTTTATCTTTGGTGCTCTATCTTCCTGAGGTTGATAGTGTCGAGACTGGTGTTACTTCATCGACTACAAATATTTCCTTTGCAGCATGCTGTTCTCCGTATACCGTTTTTACACCATCCGTCGTCGGGAACTTCATCATTTGTTGGAGGGTCGACGGTACTGCCCTCATGTTGTGGATCCAAGGCCTTTTGAGTAGTGCATTATATCTCATGTCGCCTTTGATTACATGGAACTTAGTATCTCGGATAGTTCCAGCCACGTTCAATGGTAGGATAATCTCCCCCTTAGTTTTTTCACTAGCCATATTGAAGCCTTTTAGGACTCGAGATGCAGGTACGATTTGATCCTGTAGGCCGAGTTTCTCCATGACCCTCGACCTGATGATGTTCGCTGAGCTACCTGGATCTACTAAAACATGCTTAACTTGAACTTTATTTAATAAGATAGAGATTACCAGAGCGTCGTTGTGTGGCTGAGAAATGCCTTTTGCTTCTTCGTCATTGAATGATAAAGTGCCTTCAGGCACATAGTCTCGGGTTCGTTTCTCTCTAGTGATCGACACCCTAGTGCGTTTGAATATGGGTCCTTATGGAACGTCGACCCCACCTACGATCATATGAATGACATGTGTCTTTGATCTTCCCGATAGCCGATACAATGCCTGATGCATTGATGCTAAAATTATATTCTGACAGCCGAGGTGCCTCTGTGGGATTTTCATACTTTTCAAAACCAGTCTTTCTCATAAGTCCTTGAGAACTTTGTCCTCGATCACCTCTTCGATCATTCCGTGTGGAATTGCGTCGTGGATCGTTGATCCTTCGATCTGCAATATATGGTTGGTACCGATCTTTATTCGACCTTGGCTCTCTATCGAGTCCTCTGATTTTTACCTGTCGACCTGTTTGGATGTACCGAATCGAAAGGAGCTCCTAATTGGTCGTCCTCGACCCTGATCTTCAATTTATATCGATTATGAACATCTGCCCAAGTTACAACTTGGTACTTGATGAAATGTTTTTTTAACTGTCGTGACGCTATCGAACTCTGTTCATTCAACCCTTGGGTGAAGTCTTGAACGGCCCAATCATCTGTGCATGGTGGAAAATCCATGCGCTCCATTTGGAATCAGGACACGAACTCCCTTAGCATCTCATTATCCCTCTACCTTACCTTGAAGAGGTCCGATTTCCTTGTTGCGACCTTGATGGCCCCGTCGTGCGCTTGTACAAAAGAATCCGCCAACATGGCGAATGAATCGATGGAATTTGGTGGTAGGTTGTGATACCAAATTATTGCTCCTTTTGACAGGGTTTTTCTCCGAACTTTTTCAACAACACAGACTCGATCTCGCCGTCCTTCAAATCATTTCCCTTAGTGATGCATGTGTAAGAGGTAACATGCTCATTGGGGTTAATGGTCCCGTTATATTTGGGTATGTCAGGCATACGGAACTTCTTTGGAATGGGCTTCGGAGCCGCACTCGGAGGGAAGGGTTTTTGCACAAACTTCTTCGAATCCATTCCTTTCAAGATTGGCGGTGCTCCCGGTATCTGGTAGCCTCGAGAGTTGTAAGTCTCCACCTTATTATCATTGTCTTCGATCTTCTTCTCTCCTGATTCAATTCTTTTGGTGAGATCCTCGAGCATTTTCATTACAATATGATCGGTCCCTGATGTGTTATCACTCAATCTTTTCGGTACCGGCTCGGTACGACGAGTAATCTTCGGTTCGACCATATTTGGAGCTCTGTGCTGATTTTGTAACTGAGAAATGACGGTTTGTTGAGCCTGAAGCATTTTAAATATCTCTTGGACATTGACTCCTTCGTCTCCTCTGCCTGTGTACCATGGCCACCGGATTGGCCTTCTCTGCATACACTCCCCTCGAGATCTGCGCCTAAGTCCGCATTCAGAGCAGCATGTGAACTGACGTCGACTGGGTTGATGGGCGGTGCTCATCCGAGATCAGCCTATGGTACCTCGATTCCTGGAGTAATCACATTTTCATTTTCCCCGTGAAGTCCGAGGCCATTGTCACCATGTGGGGATGCGTTTTGTGAGTTTGACATGTTTCAACTTGAAGGCAAAAATTCTTGAAAAAGACAAGCGTAAAATAGTGTGTTACCAGAATCAATACTGAACAATCACTATTATCCTTAGCCCCACAGTGGACGCCAAACTGTTTACCCTAAAATTTGAGTAACAATTAAACTTGTATTGTGGTTTTAAGGATACGTGATCTAATTCAAAACCCATTGATAAACGATGAATTAAATGAATAAATTGGACAGTAAAATAAATCAAACCAGTGCTATGCAGTACTTTCGACCTCGATTCGGGATGGTCTCAAGATCAGGTAATAAGAACAGTAAATAACAATAGTGGATAATAAGAAAATAGAGAGCAACATGTATATTATTTTCAGTGAATGTCATCCCTTTACAAATGAATGGGGTTCCTCTTTACATAGTAGAGGAATCCTAAATAAGGTACAACTCTAAAAACGGAAATAAATCTCATGCTTGGTGTCAATAACCGCTTGATTCGATCTATCCCGGGATTTCCGCCAAGATCTTCGGTCGGTTGCTGATAGCTCGCCATTCCATTATTATTCCTCACCTGACATCAGTCATGCTCGATCTCGATCCTCAGTGAGCGCTTCGATCTTCATGCTCCATACTCTGTCATCGAGCTCAAGCGAGGTCCATTATGAGCTTTACTCTCGATGCAGCTCCTCGTGCCTATGAAATCAGACATGCCCGATTTCGACCGTATACATGAGGAAATGGATGTACATGGGAAGAAATAAAAGTTAGAATTTCATTGGAATTAAATAGGAATCTTTAAATTAAGGAAATTGAAAGTTTGTATAGTAAATATATTCCACAATCAGACTAGTGATGTATACATTGTGTTTCTATGAACTTTCTGTTAGAAGAGTGTCTCCACCAGCTTTTCTATATTAGTTTCCATAGATTATACTTGCACAATAGAAAATAAATGACACAGGGAATTTTTACGTGGAAAATTCCCGGCTCAATGGGATTAAAAACCACGACCTACACTTGTAGGATTTTAACTTCACTATGAGCAACCTTTTAGATTACAAACTATGCAACCTAGAAATTAACTCCTTAATCCCTCACTAACTTGTAATACTCCTATTACAAGCCACTTTGTAATACACCTATTACAAAGACTTCAACACATGACTAACTCTAGCCACGCCACAAACACTGAAGTTTATGGTTTACAAAAGTTTCCTAATCAATGCTTCTAGACAAGCTAAGTAGGAATTACAATGAAGAACTATTACAAAGTTACAATTCTACTAAGGGCATACAAAGACTTGATGTAGGAACTGGTCCGTAGCAGCGGTGTGCTTTGTTCTTGATGCACTTGAGAATTATTGTTCTTAATAATCAAATACTTGGAGTGCAGGAGTGAATTCTCAAGTGTTCAAGTGATGTTTTGTTATGGGATTAATGTTAATACCACATAGATGGCATCACTTGAATGATGTAAGCACTAGATGGTACAAGGTCCTTCCCAATGGAAATGACTACTGCACTGTGCTGTACTGTTTGCGTGTACAATGTAGTCAGTCACTTTTCAGCTGTGGAGAGTTGACTTCGTACTGTTGCCAGAGGACCCAAGATCACCTGTTCCCTGTGTTGATTCTTTTGTCTTCTAAATTTCTGACAACTCTCTCTAGCTTGAGTCAGGTATTTAGGATGTGTACAAAGAGTGCATCAGGTTCCTTATTTGGTTCTTGATAATAAGTTTGTTAGATCATCAAAACATAAAATTACTTATAACCTATCAAAAGGCTTTTATCACTGGAGGAGTCTCTCCATTCTGCAAGAGCTTGCTTCACAATATTGTCAGCGGTATTCTTTCTCTTGAAGCGTTTATCAGGAACCGGGTTCCTCTCGGCTGCTTTGCCTGAATTGTGCTTGGAATGTCCTTGCTTTAGGAGAGGACAATCCTTGATGAAGTGTCTGGATTTCCACATTTATGACAGAGGTCATAATTCTTTGGCTTGCTAAAACTACCCCTATTTGGGATACCTTCATTCATGCGAACCATTTTCTAAAATCTTCTAGTCAGGTATGCCATATCACTGTCTTCACCACTTGAGTCATTGTTTTCTGTCTTAAGAACTAGATTCTTTTCCTCTTTGGTTCTCTTCTCTCACTGTCCTTCTTCTTCTTCTTCTTCTTCTTCATTTCATAAGTCTTCAAATTTCCAACCAGCTCGTCTATGGTCAGTGTCTACAAATCTTTCACCTCAGTGATGGAGTTTACCTTACTTTCCCAAGAGTTGGGCAGCACGCTGAAGATCTTCGTTACAAGCTTGTTGCTGGGAATGATTTCACCAAGAGAGTGCAACTCATTGATGATGGAAGTGAATCGAGTATGCATATCTTGAATGGATTCATCGTCCTTCATTCTGAAGAGCTCATATTCAGTGGTGAGCATGTGATCTTGGATTGCTTCACTTGTGTGGTATCCTCGTGAACTGTTTGTAAAGCTTCCCATATTTTGTTTGCAGATTGACAAGCAAGTATCATGTTGTATTCATTAGGACCTATTCCACACACCAGATTTTTCTTAGCGTAGAAATTTTTCTCAATGGCTTTTCGATCAGCATCATAGAACTCCTTCCTTGTCTTAGGAATTGTCACAGCTGGATCTCCAACCTTCTTAGTAGGGACAAAGGTACCGTCACAGATAACATCCCACAACTTGGAGTCTTCAGCCATGATGAAGTCGTGCATCCTTGTCTTCCACCACCATAGTATTGACCATTGAATTTAGGTGGCCTGTAAGTAGACTGACCTTCTTCAAAGTTTGGTGGAGCAGCCATGAGGATCCTTTCTAGATGTTAGCCTGATAGAAAGAACCTGCTCTGATACCAATTGATAGAATATGAGGATCCACCAGATTATATAGAGACCAGGTTCTATATTGGTTTTCACAGATTATACTTGTACAACAGAAAGTAAATGACACTGGGAAATTTTACATGAAAAATTCCCGGCTCAATGGGATTAAAAACCACGACCTACACTTGGGGGATTTCAACTTCACTATGAGCAATCTTTTAGATTACAAACTATGCAACATAGGAATTAATTCCTTAATCTCTCACTAACTTGTAATACTCCTATTACAAGCCACTTTATAATACACCTATTACAAAGACTTCAACACATGACTAACTCTAGCTACGACACAAATGCTGAAGTTTATGGTTTACAAGAGATTCCTAATCAATGCTTCTAGACAAGCTAAGTAGGAATTACAATGAAGAACTATTACAAAGTTACAACTCTACTAAGGACATACAAAGATTTGATGCAGGAACTGGTCTGTAGAAGCGGTGTACTTTGTTCTTGATGCATTTGAGAATTGTTGTTCTTGATAATCAAATGCTTGGAGTGCTTGAGTCACTACAAGAAACTGGACTTGTTGTGGCGACATATTGTGGTGACCCATTTAGTTGCAACAAAAATTTGAGTTTTAGCGGCGACTTTAAATGGTGCTACAAAATGACAATATTTAGTAGCGACTTTATTTGGTCGCCTCTCATATTTGCAACTAAAGGCTGAAATATTTAATTCCCGTGAGAATAAAATTTTGGCTCCACAAATTTTGTGGTGACTTTAAAAATGTTGCCGTTTATTGTATTTTGGAGCGATAGGGTCGCCACTATACGTAGTTATTATTTAAAATAAAAAATAAAAAATTAGAGGCAACAGAAAGATCTGAGCCTAATTAAACAAAAGCCCCTCATACACTTTCTATATCCAATCTGCTCAAAATCGTTTCATCTCTGGTCTAAATATGTCGCCGGCAAGTCGAACATTCCGATCTCCCTCCGCTCAATTTCACCGGCGGGTGAAAATTTTTGCTCAAATTCCTATCCCTCTCTGGTCAAAATCGCTAAAATCTGAAAATGTAAATCTCAAAATCCCTAAAATCATGAAACCCCCTGCTGCTCCATTTCTCAACTCCCAATTAAAGGAAGAACTATGTTTGCTTCTCCATTACTGACCCAAAAGCTCAAATCATGTACGTGTTCAAATCCCTAATACTTTTCTTTTTCTTTTTGATTTTACAAAAGTTTGTTGGGTTTTCTTTGGATTTTCCAAATACAACAAGATGAAGGGAAATTTTACATTTGGGTTTCTTTATAAAGGTTCCCGAACGCGAAATTTTTAACATGCAACTAGCAATAATTATTATCTTAATGTTTTTACATTTGTATTCTCATATTTCATCTCAAATTTCTTTGACCCATTTAAATATTTACAGGAATTCATACAGATTGTGTCATCTAAGTGTTGTTATTTGCTGATTCTAAGTCTTGACCGAACTCTCATCGGGTAAGTGAAAGTTTTTTCTTGAAAGACCAGTTGAGTAGTTTGGAGAGTTTGATAAAAATGGTTATGCTATTCCATTACGAGCGAAGCTACTCAAGATAGAAAAGGACAATACAGATCCTAATTACTAATTTGCAAAAGAAAATTATAATTCACAATCACTAATTGGCTGAAGATGAGGGATAAAAGATTACAGAAATAATTATATTTTTTTATTAGTTAGAACGTAAACAATTTGAAGTTGACGATTTTTTAAGGAACAATTTGAGATGACAAATTCTAAGTTGAGTTACCAAAAGTGCTGATATTTCATCTCATTTATTTATTTCTTTTTGAGACAGGGTACGAGGATTACATCAGTTTCCTGTGTTCTTTACCAAATATTGATACTGCAATAGTCAACAGTGCAACATGAGGATTTTGTGGTGAGTTATTTGACAAATCATCGGTTACTAAATTTTTCTTCAATTACAATAACATCCCTTAATGTTGTTATTGCGATTGTATGTTTGGTATTTCATTCTGTCTCTGTTCTTATGTGGTTATGTTTTTTTCCCAACTGAATGCATCCATTTCATTCTTCTCTATTCTTTTTTGTTCAAGCCAAGCTTAAATGGCACTAAGAGCTTAAAGTTGCTAACTTTCTGTATGTTGAGGTTTATTTGCATAGATAAATAGCATAAGAAAAATTATGTGCGAGTTCCGGTACTTGAGTCACTGGAATTCAGCTCTTTGCTTACATAGATAATCTAACACAAAATAATGTACTTCAATTATAAATCTGAATAAGACTAAGATTAAAGTTTTGAATGTCTGCTACTTTTGGTCTACCGGTTCAGTTGTTTGTTTGATTTGTATGAATTATTTTTTTCAAAAATGAAAGTAAGTTACATCTTATATTGGTTTCAATGGTAAGTAATTGTCCTAAAATAAATGCTTTGATAAGAAAAAGCACAAGAAAACAAACATTCCAAGTAAAATGGTAACAAAAAATATGGAAAGAAGCAATATTTTTGTAGAACATGAAATCACATAGATTGAATTAGTAGCCATAAAATAAGAAAAAGTACCTGTGACATTTAAGGCGTAACCAATGGTAAGGCCCTTAAATGGCTACAATAATTCTCATTTTATTTGTAAGTGATTTGATTTGTTCATCTATCTCTGATATATGTTAGTTATTATATATATTTTAATTATTATAATCCTTCCACTTTTAATTAGTAAACTAATTTATTTATTTTTTATAATAGATATATATGATGGATAAAAGTTGGTTGAATATTAGGAATAGAGTCGACCAAAGGTATAGAGATGGAGTAGACAACTTTCTTAATTGGGCATTCAGTCAACCAACGGTGAACACTATGATTCGGTGTCCTTGTAAAGGGTGTATGAATACCGTGTTTAAGATAAGGGTTGATGTAAGAGGTGATTTATTGAGGAAAGGTCTCTGTGATTCTTATAAAGTGTGGGACTTGCATGGAGAAGTGTTAGTTAGAGTTGAAACTTCTAATACTGCAGTTAGTGATGAAGCGGAAGATGATAGCATTGAAGAGGATAATATTATTGAAATGATTCACGATGCTTGTGGATATACAAATGCGGAGGATAATAATAATAATTCAGAGAACAATAAAGAGCCAAATGTACATGCAACAAACTTTTACTTTAAGTTAATAAACTGCTTTCAATATTGTATTGACTTTAAGTTGCAATGTTTACTTATGTGGTGAGGAAATTGAATATAATGTTACATTTATTGTCAGGATAAATTTGATGTTTGCAGCGGGTTGCCAGAGCATAGGTTTCAGGCCTTTGTAATTAGCACTATGCAGAGGCTTTTTAGAGCATGGAAAGCTCGACTCCGCATGTTGTACTCTAAGTACAATACCAATGAAGAAAGATTGTCTCATCGACCTGAAGATGTTGAGCTTGAGGACTAGAAATACCTTATACAATATTTTAGAAGTCCGGAATTTAAGGTGTTAACTTAATACCTGAAGATTGCCTCTTTGAATGGTGATTTATTATCTGTTTACTTACAGGTTGTAAGTGAGAGGAACAAAAGAAATAGAGAAAAGCAAATAACTAAGCATTCTTGTGGTACAAGGTCTTTTGCAGAAGTAGAGGAATCTACGGTAAAAATATATTTAGTCCCCTACTATCACATATGCTTCTTTATTATTTACATATTTATATATTTGCTTATATATATTTTTTTCCGGAACTATATTGCAGAGAAATCCTATTACCGGAGAATTAGACACACCAGATAAAGTTTGGGAGATCCAACATACACGCAAGGATGATAGAGGCAAATTGGTGTGGTTGGATTCACAGTCCCAACAAATTCATGTAATTATCTAAAAACACTTATAAAGTTCTCTGTTTCTCTAAGTTTCATTTAATATATTTTATTATGTTTTGATTTAAATGATTATGCATAAATGCAGGGTCAACTACAGGAAGTTGTCGTGCATCAACAATCTGAGGAAATCGATCATCCCATGACTAGAGATGAGATTCTATCCTCCGTTCTTGGTGAGAGAACATGCTATGTTCGTGGAAAAGGATACGGAAAGAAGCGTCCTAAAAAGAGTAACATTCAACAGGCAAACATAGAGGCCAACGTGTCTTCTGCTATTGATATTGTGCGTCAACAGATGCAAGCCGAGATGGATAGGAAGTTGCAAGAAGAACGTGAACAAATGGCTGCTGAGTTGCGAAGAAATATGAAAATTGAGTTGGAAAGGAAGTTGGTAGAGGAGCGTCAACATGCAAAGGCAGAAGTAGACAAGAGGATCTCTCTAGAAGTGGACAAGAAGATGCAAGAACAATTTGCTAGTTTCTTGACCAGACTGCAACAACAACAGGTACTTGATTCGCTCCTTCTTAACAATTCTTCTTCCTTCCTTCTGTAGTGACTTCATGTTTAGGGGTTTAGTAAGGTGTTGGTATCTCTGATTTTAGTAACAACTGCCTCGTTTTTCTTTGTTACTGCTGGTACTTAGAACCAATTTTTAAAGGTGAAAGTTATAAGAAGCAGAAGGGAAACATAATAAATGATCTCCTGGTAAAATTTAAGCCCCCGTCATCTGTAATTTTCTATTTTACCTTTGTGATGTACAAGTATCTTTCTATAACAAAGTAAATTGCATTGATAGTTCAAAAATTTTATTACAACGTCAGTAGATATAAATTAAATTAAAAAAATTGTAGACATAAAAATATGGGAATACACGTGTGTGGTCTCTGAATATATTCAGGTTTCTTTGATTTCATACGTGCATATTAAAAAGTTGTGTCTATTTACTTCTTTTCCAAAGTCACTATCAAAACTTAACATGCCAATTGATTTTATTGCCCATCTTTCATATGTGTATATATAATAAGATATTTTAATGGGATATTGTAGCTTAGGATACTTATAGCTCTGAATTTGATAATGATTATAAGCTGCCAGAAATTTGAGTTATAGCTCCTAGATTCTCGATTTTCTTTAAATTGATTGTCACAAGCAACTTCTGGCTTTCCTTTGACATAGCTTGAAATTTTTAGAGTTTTTATAGTAATTGGATATAACAAATCTCATTATGCTCCTTATATATATATATTACTTTTGTCTATAGGGATAAGGTACTTAAACAATGGTATCGTTCAAGGATGGTGTCGAGCAAGGAGCAGTTACAAGGCACTTAATATTTTATCTTTTTGGGATATATATATGTGTAGAATTACAATGCACAATGAAGTGTCGGGTAGTATATATGTAATTGAATTTCAGTAATGATAATATTTATAATATTTGGCTTGAGAAATTCTTCTGGTGTTTGTCAAACATTATTGATTGCATGTTGATAGTCAATTGATATGGATATCCCTATATAATTTTGGTCGTTATAATTGATGAGAAAATAAGTTTAGTGGCGATATAGTTTTGTCAAAAAACTAGTAATTGTTGCGATATAAAAGTTGCCACTGTAGATTTATTTCTTTTGCAGCGACTTTAGTTGCTACAGAAAACATTGTAGCTTTCATGGTTAAATATTGTGTGGCGACTTTAGTCGCTACTAAAAAACATTTATAGTGGCGACATAATCTTTGCTACTGAACATTATATTTTTTGTGGCGATGTTAATTGCTGCTACAGGTGACTATATAGTGGCGACATAATCTTCCCACTGAACGTTAATATTTTTGTGGCGATGTTAGTCACTGCCAAAGTTGTATATATAGTGGCGACTCATCAAATATTTGCTTGTTTGGAACAATTTTTTGTAGCAGGTTTTTCAACCTTTTGTGGCAACTATGTCGCCACAAAATATGTTCTTTTAGCGGCGACTTATAGTGTTGCCGCAAATAACCTTCAGTTACAGTTTGGGGTGTGGCAATACAACAGTCGCCACTGATGACTTTTAGCAGCGACTAGAAGGGATTTTGTAGCGACTTTATTCGCCACAATAAGCCCAATTTCTTGTAGTGAGTGAATTCTCCAGTGTTCAAGTGATGTTTTGTTATGAGATTAATGTTAATACCACATAGATGGCATCCCTTGAATGCTGTAAGCACTAGATGGTACAAGGTCCTTCCCAATGGAAATGGCTACTGCACTGTGCTGTACTGTTTTGTAGTCAGTCACTTTCCAGCTGTGGAGAGTTGACTGCGTACTGCTGCCAGAGGACCCATGATCACCTGTTCCCTGTGTTGATTCTTTTGTCTTCTGAAGTTCTGACAATTCTCTCTAGCGTGAGTCAGGTATATAGGCTGTGTACCAAGAGTGCATCGGATTCCTTATCTGGTTCTTGACAATAAATTTGTTAGATCATCAAAACATAAAATTACTTATAACCTATCAAAAGGCTTTTATCGTAGGATTTAAATAAATGGTAATAATAAAATCTTGAAGAAGAAGAAACACGTTAATTCGTTAAGTGCTGTTGAGTCACGTAATTAGCACTTCCTAAACGTATGCGAGTCTCGTGTTCCGTAACATGATTTTCTATCTTTATACAGCCCTCGAAATTTCCTAGCAATTATCAATTGTAATTACATGTTGACAACCCACAAACAACCGCAGAGATTCAATTACGTGTATATATGTAGAGATTAAAAAAGTCACCATCTATCGATAAATATTTGTCTTTAAACCCAGCTATTATTGTACGCTACTTAAGGTTACGATAAAATCTATAAAATTCAAATTTTGAATCCACTTCTGCCACCTAACGATCTTAGTTCTGTCAAAAAGACAATATAAATGTGGAAATTTTCCTTTTTATGCTTTTTTGTTAAACTTCGGGGAAATTTCACATTGCAATTGGATGGAGCAATCAAATGTGGTAGCTTTAAGATTTAGGTATGTTGGACCAACCTAAACCTGACTCTAGGTATCCATTTTGTTATTAATAAAAGTTCAAGAGGAAATGTGAACCCAAATTATTGCAGTCAATTATATTCTATTCTGATATTATTTCTTTATTTTAAGTACATCAAAGTGGAGAAGAGGAGCAGGTTAGCCATTGCGTACAACTTGATGCCAGTGTGTCCTTTCAACCCATTGAACAAAATTGGAAACTTTTGTTTGAAATTAAAAATTCGTCTTGAATTTTAACACTAAAAAGATCTTTCTTCCTATTAAAATCTAAAAGATTACAAAACCAACAATATAATGAATTTTTACTCTATCATATTTACAGGTAATCTTTCATAAAAAAATGAGATTCGAAACCTTTTGGAATAAGGTAGGCTACTAGCTTAACTATAGCAGGTAATTAAAATGACTTGACAATATAAAAAAAAATTATACTGTGAATGATATAAGTTCGTTAACTAAAAAAGAAACTACATGAGTAGTAGAACTTAGAAATGAGGCTAATAATTAGGAACGAGCAAATGATTTTACAAGGATTCCTTTTTAATATCATGAAATAATGCTCTTGTTTATTTTTCAAAATTTCCCGAAAGTAATGAACCCTATTTAATTTTATCATGAATGATGAATCTATCATACGGCAAGTCATGATAAAAAATTTCCAATGCATTTTGTTTCCTAGGAACGAAGTCATTAAGTCTACTTTGTTTATTCTTTTCTAGCCGTACCTTTAATTAGGAAAGACTTTGATCGTCGAAAAGTCTAATATTTAGTGGATTTTTCGTGTAAAGCATCTCTATTTCTGCCATTTCATCCATAGCGTGTATGAATAAGATAGTTTAAGATATTATAAAATAATATTAAACAAAGTTTTGAGTGGTAATTGTGGATGAAAATTAAGTTACAAAGTTTTATCAATGATCAATGCGTATCATCATGCAGTGACATAATTCTGTCAAGGTCAAAATGATTGGACATCCTCCGAAACTAGAAGAAGAACAATCAAAATTTTATTATACATATGTTTGGTTACAGATATAGACTTCATCAGGTATAATTTCAATCCATAAAATAATGATCATTGAAATAAAAGGATTTAGCATAACTTAAATCCATAATATATATATATATATATATATATATATATATATATATATATATATATATATATATATATATATATATATATATATATATATATATATATATATATTGAATTGAGATTCTAACATCACAAAAGCCAGAACATTTGAAAAGAAAGGTAATCAGAATATTTTTCTCTCGGAGCACGATAACAGAGTACTCTTTCTCTATATAGGCGCACGTTAGTGGTGCAATTAGCGTACTCCACCGATGCCGGCATGGCGAAAAGCCAGCCACGGAAGATACAGAATACGACACAGGCTCCAGTTCAATTGGCCAAAGGGACACGACAACCAGCTAATGTAGCGAATGAGATTGTTACTGCTACTGCTATGCATGTGGCCACTGCTCAAGTGGAACAATCGAGTATACTCAAAGCTCAGGCAGAAATGGAGAGATTAGGTGTGATGCTTACTCCACCTAATGTTGGGACTTCGAGGGGAAACCCTAGTGTTGTGAATCAAAGCGGAGTGGCTAAGGTGCAAACAACCCCACCCGTTGGGAAACTCAATTCTCCGCCAATTGTGGCTGTTAATCCATAAATCCGAGCTTGCAAAGTAGCCACCACCACTTATGGAAGAGAACAAGACATGGGCGAATTTATTCAGAGGGAATCAGCTAGCTTCAAAAGGTATCAATCTGCAATTTATTGCTCCGATAATAAAAAAAATGGTGTTAAAATGATTCAATTTGATAAAGCTGAGATCGAAAAGGAATCTGAGACTTGGAAATATGCACGGATACTTTATGTGGTTGGGAATTCTCCAACTATTAGGGCAATCACTAGATTCCTAGGGATCCAGTGGACATTTCAGCATAAGCCTCACATATACTACCATAATGATGGTTATTTTGTGATACAATTCTATAGCTGTGGTGATAGGGATGATGTCTTGATGTCCGGACCTCATATGTTGAATAGTAAACCTGTGATTGTCACACCCTGGAGTGCCAATTTCAATTCAGCAAGGAGATACTCAAAACAATTCCCCTATGGGTAACGTTTCCTAACATACCTCTGAGTTGCTGGAGCCCCAACTCACTGAGTAGGCTAGCTAGTGTATTAGGCACTCCTCTATGTGCGGATGAATGCACCTCTCGTAAAGAGAGGATTTCGTATGCTCGAGTACTTATTGAAATGGACATAATTGTCCCATTACCTGAAATTATCAAAGTGTTGGATTCATCTGGCAAGCCCTATGACCAAGAAGTTAGATATGAATGGTGGCCTCAATATTGTCCAGTATGCTGCCAACTTGGACATATCTATCAAGCCGAGCAAATAAGGAACCAACCTAAATAAGACAATACTGAGACAAGGAAGACTAAGCAAGTTTGGAAAAGCAGGGCATCTAATACTACTAATACCTGAGGTGCCATCAGAGGAGGTCGAGGGTGTTCCTGAAAGTGAAAAAGATGGATGGATAACAGTAAAAGGGAAAGCAGTTGCAAGGCCTCAATTAGTCGATGAAAGTAGTCAATACCTGGTGGATGATGAGAATGGTTTCACCCCTATGAGAGGAATCTCATTCCAGCACGTGTTGTAAGCAGCTCTAGGAAATGTGGACACAAGATGCAGCTCTAGCCAAGGAGGAAAGCCTCTTGACCCCCACAACAATCATCAATGATTATTGCTACTTGGAATGTTAGGGGTTTCAATAAGCTTTTTAAGCACAAGGAGATGAAGAAGATAGTAAATAAAGAGAACATAGTAGTTTTATCCATTACAAAACATAGGGTTATTAAACAAAATGCCTCAAAGATTACAAAGAAATATTTTCCTACCTGGAGTTGGCACGATAACTATGAGGCTAAACTGGGGAGGAAGGATCTGGCTAGTATGGGATCTTAGGCAGGTTGATGTTACAGTGCTTTGTACTAGCTCTCAGTTCATTCACTGTGCTATCAGAAGTGCGAATTGTACTGTTGAGTTTGAATTCACTGCAGTATATGGCCTTCATACAATTGTTGATAGAAAGCATTATGGTAGGATCTGACAGGAATTGAGCCCAATATTCAGAGCCCATGGTTCATTATGAGAGATTTCAATGCAATACTCAAACCTGATGACAGAATGGGAGGAAGTGCAATACAGGATATAGAGGTGAAAGATTTTGAGTAATTCTTGGGGTCAACTGGCCTAGCAGTGATGAAAACAGTGGGAAGGTTCTATACCTGGACAAACTTACACATTCACAGAAGAGGTGATAGAGCTCTAGTCAATCCTTCTTGGATATCTCTATGGCCCCAACTTGCAGTTGAAGCTAAAGACCCTATTTTTCTGATCTTTCCATGCTTTGCATCACATTCAGTAGGAACCCAAGAAAGGTCACAAGACCGTTTAGGTTCCTGAATCACTTGGCTGCTCATACTGAGTTTCTTAATATAGTCTCTACTATGTGGAATTGTACTGTGCAAGGGGAATATATGGAACAAATCTGCATAAGCTCAAACTAATGAAGGTATAGATGAAAACTTTAAACGAACATGGGTTCTGTAAAGTCGAGCAGAGGATACAATATATCAGGCAAGATCTATATGATATTCAAGAAAAGCTAAGAACCTGCTACAATGATCCGAACTTATATGATACGGAGAAAGAGCTTAAACTCAACTTAGAGAAATAGATCCTAGTAGAGGAAAGTATCCTGAGGAAACAATCTAAATTTAAATGGTTAAGGCTAGAAGACACCAACTCAAGTTTTTTCCATGCTTGTCTCAAGAATAGGATTGTCTAGAATCACATTAATAGGCTGACCACTACTAATGGAGATGTGGTATACACTGATAGGGAAATTGAATAAGAGGTAATCGGATTTTACAAGGGACTGCTAGGCACTTGTGCTACACAACTACCTGCAATTACATCTAGTGTGCTACCTACTGGCCTAATACTGAATAGAGAACACAATTATCCCTTATAGCTCCAGTCACAAGAGAAGAAGTTTACTTAGCTTTGAAAGATATATTTGATCTAAAGTCCCCAGGATGTGATGGTTTTGATGCCTGCTTCTTCAAGAAATCATGGCCTATTATTGGTGAGGATGTTTCAGATAATGTGATCCAGTTCTTTCAAACCATATGGATGTATAAGGCTATCAACTGCACCACTGTTACACTGATTCCTAAGGTACAATCCCCCTCTACTATTAAGGAGTTTGGGACCATATCTTGCTGCACTATACAGTAAAAAAAAATTTCCAAGGTTATTACAAAGAGGGTTCAGAATGTCATGGATTACCTAGTGGACAGTAGCTAGGCTGCCTTTGTTCCTGCGAGGGTAATACTTGATAACATCTTATTGAGCCATGAACTAGTAAGGGGCTATGGGAGCAAGGGAATTTCTCCAAGATGTATGATTAAGATTGACATGCAGAAAGCATATGATTTCATGGAGTAGACATTTATTGAGCAAGTGTTGATTGGTCTGAACTTCCCTAGTGTATTTGTGGGCTGGATAATGACATGCTTATGACAATATCTTTCCCAATCATTATAAATGGGAAGCCTTCTAAACCTTTTGATGCCAAAAAGGGTTTAAGGCAAAGAGACCCTATATCCCCCTTCCTATCTGTGTTAGTGATGGAGTACTTGGGCAGAGTATTGAAACAATTGGGGAAAAATCCTGATTTCAACTTCCACCGCAAGTGTGCCAAGTTGAGTATCATCCAATTGGGGTTTGCAGACGATTTACTTCTTTTCTATAGAGGTATGTTACATCAGTAAGATACTTGATTGAGTACTTTCAGCACTTCTCAAATGTTTCTGGACTCATAGCTAACCCTGCCAAAAGCTCAGTCTACTTTGGAGGCATGAACAATGATGTGCAACAAGAAATTTTGCAGATGCTCGGGTTCACTAAAGGAGAACTTCCCTTCAAATATCTAGGGGTTCCTCTTAGCTCTAAAAGAGTTTCATGTGTACAATGTAAACCTCTACTCGATAACATTCTATAGAGAATCAAATCTTGGACTACCAAGTTCCTGTCCTATGCTGGTTGAGCACAACTCATCAAGTCTGTCTTATTCTATGTACAAGTCTTCTCGGCTCAAATCATTGTTCTCCCTAAATTTTGTGTAGATCATAGAAGCTACATGTAGAAGTTTCTTGTGGACACGTGGTGCTGAACTCTCAAAGAAAACATTATTATCCCGTGACAGAGTATGGAAACCAACAATTGTTGGGGGCCTAAACATCTTAGATATCATAGATTGGAAAAAAATGGCTATTAGTAAATTGCTTTGGAACTTATGCCAAAATAAAGACAAACCATGGCTTAAATGGATACAGTGTTACCTTGGGGCTAATAGGAACTTCCTGGAAGACATTCCAAAACAGATTTCATGGATTATCTAGAAGATTATGAAGGCATCAAAATACTATATAAAGCAGGTGCGATTTGATTCTTTTTTTATTTCATATTTATTCATTTATCTCAGTCTTACGTGGAGAAAAACAAGCGATTTCAGAAAATTGGTATGAACTAATTGACATATACAACATGGATAAGTTCTCTTCAAAGAAATTTTACCAAAGGCTAAGAGGTGAGTTTCCAAAGGTGGCCTGGAGGAAAATGGTATGTAACAACCTTGAACTACCCAAATGGATCTTTGTATTACAACTAGCATGTCACGACCCAAAATACGCTAGTCGTGATGACACCTAACCCAACCCGCTAGGTAAGCCAACTAATAACTATCCAATTTTAATAATGTTAACAAGTCAATTAAACAGAATAAATTATCTGGATCTATTACATTTCCCAAGGACTGGTAGTACAAATCATGAGCTTCTAAGAATAGAGTTTACAAAGCGGAAATAAAATGAATACATTGTCTGTTTGGAAAGTACATAAACGACACAATTTAATCTAATGCTACCCCGAATAACAGAGGCAGCTGCATTATGGGGTACATCTTCAAATCCAGCAACCATCGAGCACATCAACACTACAGCCAACATCTGCACACAATGTGCAGAATTGTAGTATCAGTACAACCGACCCCATGTACTGAATAAGTAACAAACCTAACCTTAAGTTGAAAGCAGTGATGAGCTATCACAAGGTCGGGTCCAATACCGGTATTCTACAACAGTTCATAACAACATAACGTAAGTAATAAAAGGGGTATCTCAGAAGTAAAAGGCTCAAGTCGTTCACAGTTTCAGAAAATAGGCATGCTTTTCAAATACCTTAGTGAAAATTCAATTCTTTTGCCAAAAATGCCAAAAATAAAGGTAGTTTGAAAATTGTGATTTTTCCCAAAACCTTTTCAATACGAAGTAAGAAGTTTCATTTTCTTTCCCGATAACAAGTATAATATCCCTCTCTATGCCCACATATCAATGTATAATGAGTCATGAATGACGTGAAACCATATAGCATGAGGAAAAATACATCTCTATGCCTGTATGTCACGTGTGCATGCAATGCCACGTATCTCAGAGATGAATCAAGTACTCACACTCTCAAAGTACTCAATCTCACTGTCTCACATTTTTCACTCATCACACTCAACCACTCAGTACTGTATATGGCCCATACGGCCCAGGGAAGATTCATCCCGGAGTATATACATCACTGACCATCAGTCACTCAGTACCGAGGAAAAGACAATTCGGCCCCATGGAGAAGATCCATCTCCAGGTATATAAATACTTCAGACAAGATCTATGTCCAGGGAAGATCCATCCCTCAATATAATCAACCACATTCACTGGGGGTGTACCGACTTCGGAGGGGCTCCTACAACCCAAGCGCTATCATAAGCTAGATTCAGGCATAAATCAATATAACATGTTGCGGCATGCAGCCCGATCCCATAACTATCACTCATAATCAGGCTCTTAACTAATCAACCGTGCTCACTGGGAGTGTACATACTCCGGAGGGGCTCCTACAGTCCAAGCGCTATCATAAGCCAGATCCAGGCATAAATTAATATAACATGCTGCGACTTGTAGCCCAATCCCACAACTATCACTCATAATCAGGCTCTCAGCCTCACTCAACCATCAATCTCTACAGTCTCACTCTCGGGTTCACAATGTCATGAAACTATCCCGACAACAATGATTTGATGTATCAATAAACAACACTGAGACTGAGATATGATATGAATGCATGAATATGACTGAGTACAAAATATCAATGAAATCAGTGAGATGACAACAAGAAACGACAACTATGGGTCCAAACAATATCATCATAAAGCCTATACATTATATTTAGCATGATTGACAGCTCATTTACTTTATCACATGGTGAAAACATAGATATCAACAAAAGTAGGGACACTATACAGTGCCATGTGAACAACAAAGTCCTAATTCACAGGGTGCATGCCCACACGCCCGTCACCTAGCATGTGCGTCACCTTAAGACAAATCACATAACATGAAATGTGGGGTTTAATACCCTCAGCACTAAGTTTAGAAGAGTTACTTACCTCGAACGAGACAATACCAACGCCGAGCAATCCAAACGATGCTCCAAAGATGCCATCACGTGCATTCCAACCTCTGAACGGCTCGAAACTAACCACAAACAACTCAAATACATCACACAATGCAAAATGAACCAGTACCAATAAGAAAAGATCAATCTTGAATCAAAAACCCGAAATCAGCCCAAAAGCCCAACCCGGGCCCGCACCTCGGAACCCGACAAAAACTCATTACGACAACCTATTCAATTACGAGTCCAACCATACTAGTTTCACTCAAATCCAACTCCAAATCGGTGTTCAAAGCTTGAAAATTTATATTATGAAACTTTAGGTCAAAACCCCCCAATTTTCTTTTTAGAAATCATCAACCAAAAGCCAAAATCGAAGATAGATTTGTGGAATATAATCAAAACTGAGTAGAGAACACTTACCCCAATCCTTGTGATGAAATTTGCTCTAAAAATTGCCTCGATTTAAGCTTGGAAATGTCAAAATGAAACAAAAATTGCGAACCCTTGTGTTTATCATTCTGCCCAGCACTTCTGCATTTGCAGTCAAATTGTCGCACCTGCGGTCAAAACTTTGCTTTTACGACCTCCCTCGCACCTGCGAAATAATTTCCGCTCCTGCGCACATGCAGGTGCGATTTTCCTCCGCATCTGCGATGACCTCCAGCCGGGACTTCTTACGCTTCTGCGACACATGGCTTGCACCTGCGGCCATTGCACCTGCACAATACCAATCACAGGTGCGGAACACTAGAACCAACAGCTGCAATATTGACGAGAAAAGATCCGAAATCAATCCGAAACACACCCGAGCCCCTTGGGACCCAGTCCAATCATACCCACAAGTCACATAAATTTTTCAAAACACGCGCCAAAACATATCAAACCATCCCGGAATAAACTCAAAATTTGCACACAGGTCCCAAATAACATGACGAAGCTATTCAAATTCCCGGAACCATAATCCGAATCCGAATCCGACATGCTCAAAGTCAACTTCCGGTCAACCTTATGATCTTTCCAAGCCTTGCACTCACATTTTCGCCAATTTGTGCAAAAACCTTCTAGAAACATCCAAATGCAAATCCGGGCAAACGCCCAAGTACAAAATCACCATCCGAACCTAATGGAGCCATCAAAACTCCGTTCCGGGGTCAATTACTCAAAATTCAAAACTTGGTCAAATCTTTCAACTTAAAGCTTCAACAACGAACTCATTCCTCCAAACCGATTTCGAATAATCTGAAACCCAAAATCGACGATTCACTTAAGTCATAGTACAACATACGGAGCTACTCATATCCTCAGACAACCGAGCGAAGTGCTAATGCTTAAAATGACCGATCGACTCATTACATAGCAGCTTATGGAAAGCTATATACAAGGGATAAACTAAGTAAATAGGGGATGACTAGCAATACAACATGCCCTTTGTGTGGCCAGGAAACTGAAAGTCACTCCCGCTTGTTCTTCGCATGTGAAGTGGCTGCTCAAGTCTGAAAGAAACTCCTCAAATGGAAACTTATTAATAGGATGCCTAGGAACTGGGATGATGAACTACAACGGACAATCAAGTTTCCTAATGGAAGGTGTGCGAGAGCAGAGGTGTACCGAATGTTTTTTGCAGCTGCAGTCTACTCTATATGGAGAGAAAGGAACATGAGAGTATTTCAAAGTAACCAACAACCTTTGAATCTAATGACCAAACATATAATCCAAGAGGTGTATTTTAGAGGTAGTCAGAAACCCAAAGTAGCAAGGTGGTTAGCAAATTTTGATTTCTACCCTACTTAAATAGTAAGTAGTTTGTCTTGGTAGTTTAGTTCATAGTTGATTTTGATCATGAGCCAGACTTAAAGTGTTGGGACTAATGTCCAACTCTTAGTCACCAAATGCTTTGTAATTCAACACCCGTTTTGGTAATAAACTCTTTTATTTACCAAAAAAAAATTACAAAAGTCGATGATTGTTTTATCATATTTTATGTTTGAAAAAAAATTCACAGTCAATTTCACCAAAACCACCCCATAAATGTACATACATTTGTATGATCACACCAATGTGTTTAAAATTTAAAATTACATAAATCACATAACTTATCTATATAGTATGTCAAATCAACTATTTTTTTAATACATTTACGTAATTTTAACTTATATTTTACTTGTAACTATTATATCTTTTCTCCTACTCGGTCCTTCTCTTGTAAGTGGTTCATCATTTCTAACATGCAGACTACATCTATAAAGTATGAGTAAATTCATGACATATGAATCAATAAATCATCAAAACATTAAAATAAATAAAGCGAACCGTTAAAGCGAAGGAATATACGTTCCTTCTATTGTATGATGTATGAATAAAATTGCCTAACAAACAACTGCTTTGGATTCTTCTTCTCCACTTAAAAATCAAGAAATATTGCCTCCCAAATTATCTCTAATATCCATGATTTATTGGACATTATTTCATGCAAAGAAATAATGGTGATCTCCAATTGATTCTATTCATCTATGACTTGCTTAATGGTTTTCACGCTGGTATATATACTGAATGGGTCAAAATTCGAATAAGAAAATTCGGCATGAAGAGGTGATCAAGTGTGAGAATTGTGGCTCATCATGGATGACTAGGTCGAGGTCGATCAGGGATTGACAATATTGAGCCACCGAATAAGCTATTATTCCTTCTGCTGCACTTTTTAAGAGTTTTTTGGGAGTATCCTATATAAATAGTAGAAGAGATAGGACAAAAGAGATGTAATATTGATTTTGATAAGAACTCTTATGAAAAGTTGACTTTAGAGAAAGAATACAAAATATTACCTTTCCATAAGGATTCGATTTGCTGTTTATCCCATCTTTTCTTGTATCAGATCCGAGAAAACATCATATATTCCCATACCCACTTGTCTTGTATCGTTGTCAGAGAGAAGAATCATCCACCTCATTCAATATTTGTGTGAATCATTCTATCTATTTACATTTATTGCTATTTAATATAGTTATTGCTCATTATTGTTCTTTCACTCATTCATTATAGTATCATTTAATTTTATTTGTATTAAATTGGTTTAAACGCCGTTCTGCATTACTTACACAAGCACGTGTTAGATTTAGGACTATTGTGTTTAACTAGGATTTACTCGTCACCTAAGTTTAACAAAAAGTTTCATATTTTTTGGTCAAACATGTACCTCATTTTTATAGATTCTATTTTTCTTCTTCCTTTTATATGTCTTTCTTCATTTCTTTTTGAAGATGTATTCTCCAACTCATATGTTGTTAATTCAAACATTTCATTGTTTACTCCATTGCCTTGACTTTACATATTCCTATCCTGCTATATATTGTTTAAGTTTTACCCAGGATATGAGTATGATCCAAAAAGTCATTTTGAAATCATATATCCAACGATTCCTCAAGAGTTATTCTCCATGCTATGGATGGAATCTTAGTACAACTCGGTGATACAAGCAGTGAGAAGTCTTTTGAAAATGGTAAAATAATATTTTCAAAAAGGAACCCATGGAAGAAAAGTGCCGCTGAAGGGGTGCGTCACTACAACGACAAAATAAAATGTGAATAGTCGTGTCTGTTTATTTGTTGAGAATATGTTCATTGGTGCCATTTTTCAGGAGTAGGAAGTTTAATTTATTTATAGGGTCTTTTTTTTTTCTTTCTCTCTCTTTTTTTTGGTGAAGGGAAAAATGGTTCATTAGTTTGAATGGCATTTTTGTAATTCAACTTTAAGCTTTGGGCTTCCCACTTTTAATATATATATATATATATATATATATATATATATATATATATATATATATATATATATATATATATATATATATATATATATATAT